>JAJPUD010036094.1:0-10020 GCA_023553655.1 Myrmecobius fasciatus
TTCAGAGAGAAAGCTGTTCGCAGTTCGCCATCTTGGCTCCGCCCCCTGCTTCTATTTCTTTCTTCATAGATCTATACCCTTTTTACATATTATCACTTCCTTGTACAGAACTTATTATTATGATAACAGATTCTATTTACAGGCAATATAATTAAAATTACCAACAAACATAAACATTACATAAAACTACAAAAAAGTAACATAAAATGATTCAAGTAGATCAGCTTTTAATATGTGTTTTCCATTGGGTTGTCCTGATTTCATTAAGGTTCTTAATAGCATTTATCTTCCTAGCTGATATGGATTTTGTGAGATAGGGGTTAATGTAATGTAGTGAAAAGGATATTAATCTGACATTCTAAAATCCATCTCCTCATACCAGGTATGCCACTGAGTACCTTTTTCTGGGCCTCAGCTTCCCTTTCAGTAAACTGTTCAATTTGGTTATAAGAAATTTAAAAATGACAATATTTTCCAAGGTATTTAAATAATTGCCAATTACTTAAATGTAAAATATTTATTGCAGCGGAAAGGGTTCTGGATTTAGAATTGGAGAATCTGAGTCCAAATCCCAACTTTCCTTCTTATTATCTTTGTGACCATGGAAATATCACAACTTTTGGCCCTCATTTTCTTTCTTTTTTTTTAATTCTATAAAATGATGAAACTAGCTTACATGAACTCTGCAAGGCTCTTTCTGGCTCTTAAATTATGGACTTTCAAAATATTAGCAGGCTATTGTTGAGAAATTAATTTATAATGCAGGAAAACAGAAGCATTTATATAAATTCCAGCTGCTTAACATTACACTATGATTTTAAGAGAGATGTAAAAGTTCCCATGAGATGAGAAGCAGGGTAATGGTATAGTGGACAATATTGTTCTTCTCCTTCAAAAGGACTGTTTTCTAAAGCACTTGAGGATAGAGACAAGATTAGAAAGACCAGTGTGTCAACTTTTTTGATGACTCCATTTTATTTTTCTATACTGGTCAATATGATCCTCAGATCCAAATTTTACAAATGTCAAATTTTGGAGCTAATCAGATTCATTTATAGTTTAGATGGACATATCTGACAATATTTGTATGGAATAAATAATATTGAGCTATTGTTTGGTTATTTAGCTGCTTCAGGGGATATGATATCTGTTTGAAGGCAGAGAATGATATTTCTTCCTTTTTCCCACTTTTTCCCTTTTTTCTTTCCTTCTTCCTTTTCCTCTTCTTTCTCTTTCTCTCTCCCTTCCCTCCCTATGTATTTTGATAAACTGTTTTGTGATTTCTCAGTTCATGATGCAATCCTGTGAAAAGAAATATGAATCTTCTGCTATTTTCATAATACCCAAAGGGAAGTGTGTTGTGAAACTGTCTGAAATCTGTCTGCTAAAATCTAACTCTTGTTTTTTTTGTCAAGCTTCTTCTTGAGGAGAGCACATATTTGCCCAAAGAAGCATGCAGAGAATGTTAAAAATATCTTGCTAAGCAAATCAGCAACTCTAAATACATTTTAAAATTTAATACTTTCCTCAATCACATGTAAAATCAATTTAATTTTTTTTCAAATTTCATATTTGAAAATTTCTCCTTTTTTTCTTCTCTTCTCTTCTCCCTTTATTGAGAGGACAAGGAATTTGATATAAGTTATACAGCTGAACTCATACAAAATATGTTTACATGTAAGTTATGTTGTTTAAAAAAAAACAGAGAAACAAAAAAGTCAGATTTTTCTCTGAAGATGGATAGCATTTTTTTCAAGATATATCCTTTAGAATAGTCCTGGATCATTGTATTGCTAAAAACAGCTAAGTTATTTACAGTTGATCATAATATGATATTATTATTAGCCATATACATTGTTGCCCTGGTTATTCTCATTTCACTTTGTATCAGTTCATGTGAGTCTTTCCAGGTTTTTCTGAGATCCTGTCATTCTTGAAGTACAATAATCTTCAATCAGAATTGTATTCAGTAACTTGTTCAGCCATTCCCCAGTTGATGGACATCCCTTGATTCCTACTCCTTTGCCACTAGTAAAACAGCTATTATAACTTTTTGAACATATAAGTTCATGTTCTTAAAAAAAAAAAAAAAAAGCCTCTCTGGGATAAAGATCTAGGAGTGGTATTGCTTAGTCAAAAGCCATGCATAATTTATAAGCCTTTTGATTGTAATTCCAAATTACTCTTCAGAGTAGTTGAATCAGTGTACAACTTCATCAACTGTGCATTAGTGTCTTAATTTTCCCAAATCGCCTCCAATATTTGCCATTTTTATTTTCTGTCATGTTAGCCCATCTGATAGGTGTGAGCTGATAACTCAGAGTTGTTTTAATTTGCATTTTTTCTGAGCAGTGATAATTTGGAGTGTTTTTTCACGTGGCTAAAGATAGCTATGATTATTTAATTTGAAAACTGCCTGTTTATATCTTTTGACCATTCGTCTTGTATTTCCACAGATTTATATACATACACACACACACACACACACACACACACACACACACACATATATGCTTCTGCCTAAATATATGCCTTCTTATTGTTCTATTAATGAAAAAGGTTTTAGGAGTTACAAATATAATTTTTCCCTGCAGAAATGTAGATAATTTAAGTTTATTGAATCCTTTATGATTTTGCTTTCTTATTTACTTTTTTTATGCTTCTCTTGAGTCTTGTATTTAAAAGTCAGATTTTCTATTCATCTTTCATTTTTTTTTTCTCAAGGAATGCTTAAAAGTTTTAAATTATCCATTTTCTTCCTGGAAAAATTATACTCAGTTTTTTGGGGGGTAAATGATTTTGGGCTGTCATCCCACCTCTTTTGTTGTCTGTAATATCTTATTCCAAGCCCTCCAGTCTTTTTAATGTAGAAGCTGCTAAATTTTGCGTTATCCTCACTGTGGCTCCATGATATTTGATTTTTTTTTTGGGTTGCTTGCAATATTTCTCCTTGACCTGGGAGCATGCATTTAGCATTATTATTATAGCACTTAGCTATAATATTCTTGGGAGTTTTCATTTTGAAACCTCTTTCAAGAGGTAAAGGGTGGATTCTTTTAATTACTATTTTACCTTCTGGTTCTACAATATCAGAGCAGTTTTTCTTCATAATTCTTGAAAGATGATGCCTAGGCTCTTTTTCTAAAATCACAGCTTTCAGATAGTCTACTAATTCTTAAGTTATCTCTTCTGCTGTTATTTTCCAGGTTATTTTTTTCCAACACATTGTCTTCTATTTTTTTCAGTTTTATTTTATTTATCATTTTTTGACAAAGTTTTTTTTATTTGCCTAATTCCATTTTTAGAAATTATTTTATTCATTGATCTTTTATCCTTTTTTTTTATTTGGCCAGTTCAGCTTTTTAAGTTCTTCTCTTTCGTGAATTTTCTTAAAAATATATATATCTTGTTTTATTTAGCCATTTCTGCTTTTCAAGATCTTCTTGTCTTCACTGTTTTTTTTTTCTTTTAATATTTGGCTTATTCTGTGTTTTTAAGGTCTAATTTTCTTCATATTTGTGTGTGTATGTGTATGTGTGTGTGCACACGCTTATTTTAACAAATTGTTGACTTTTTTTTCTCATGATTTCATTGTCACTCTCATTTCTCTCCAATTTTTCTTTTACCTCTTTTACTTGATAGTTAAAATTTTTATGTGCTCTTTCATTGCCTGAGGTTAATTCATAATCTTCTATGAGATATGGGATATAGGAGTTTTTCCTTTGTTGTTTTCTTCTAACTTTGTATTTTGATATTTGTTGTCACCATTGTAGATTTCTATATTCAGAATCTTTTTTCTCTATTTGCTCTTTCTTTTCAAATTAATGCTTGACTTTTAACTGTTTACATAAGACTCTCCTTCTAATGTAGAAGGGACAATATCCCAAGCTTCAAGTTTTTTGGTGCAGTTATTTTCAAAAGTAATTCTGGCAACCTGTAAGTTTTCAGTTCTTGCATGGAGGTATGATCCAGTGAGACCTGTGGTCATTACTTTCCTATTTTGTGCTTTGATCTGAAATTGGCCATCACTCTTTTTAACCCTTGAACTGTGACCAGGATCTCAACTCCCCTTGTGACCTCAAATTCTGATGTACTAGTGCTTCTCACCAGGGGTCTCACCAAGACCCAAGACAGCAAACTGTATCCAAGTGTGAATAATGCAACAAAGTTCTGTCTCTGGTGCCAGCAAAGGTACCCTTCAATCTCCCTCTGACCAGTTGTCTGATTCCCTTACCATCTGTGGGCTGAAAGATAACATTTAAGTTATTTTAGGCTAAAACATTATTCCACCTGTGCTTTTATGGGTTTTGTCACTTAGGAGTTTGTTTGGGGGCATTATTTAAAGTTGTTTGGAAGAGTGTGAGGGGAAAGTTCAGGTGAGTCCCTGCCTTTTCTCTACCTTTTTGGCTCCACCCCTCTATATACAATTTTTCATGAATTAATATTCTTAAGGCTTTTCACATATCATATTCACTTTACAAAACGGAAAGAATGAAATTTCTGTTTTACCCAATGTCTATAGTGCTCATTTATATATTCTTCATTCAACTGAAAAATATGTATCTATCCCCCATTATCTGTATTGGGCATTGTAGAAAACAATATGAAATGTGTGCCTGCTTAAAAAAAAAAAAAAAAAACCTTTAAAACTAATTGACTAATTCTAAAATGGATTATTTTGCAATGGAATTTTAAATAGTCTTATATTGAAAACATGTGACAAAGTATTTTTACATTACAATAATTTTTATTTATATCTCTTGTTCTTCCATCATTTAATTATCTCCTTCCTGCTCTTAGAGAAATATCCCTCATAATCTGAAAAAGCCAAATTTCATCAAAAATAACAAACACACATCTAAATAATTTCACATTGCCTGTATTACTTAATACCTATAGTCCTTCAATTATGGAAATAAGGCATAAAATGGCATCATTTCTTCTTTGGAATTGAAATTGGCATAATTATTTAAAAACCTTTAATTTTAATTTTTGTCATTTGTTGTTTTCATTTATATTAAAGTAGTGTGTATTTTTTCCTATTTCTGATGATTTTGGCTTTCATTTCCATGTTTCCCTATGATCATCATATTTTAGTAATATAATTTAGTAATATTACATTATATTAATGAATCAAAGATCAGCTATCTTTTTCTCTAATATTTTACTAATATACATGCAAAAAAGTTGCTGTAAATATTTTGATGTGTATGATGTCTTTTTAAAAATCATTAACCTCCTTGGGATATATACCTACTTGTGGAATTTTTGGAATAAAGCATTAAAATGTTTTAGCTACTTTTTAAGAATAAATTTCAAATAACTTGCTAGAATGGCTAAATCAGTTCATAGTTCCACCAATAGGGAACTACTGTCCCTGTACACACAAACTGTTATTTATTATCATTAGCTACTTTTCCAAAGCACAACAATGATTCAATCTGGTTGGTGTACAGAATGAGAAATATTAATATCCTTCTATCTAGGATACATTAGAACAATATTAATATCCTTTTAGGAATGACATTAAGAATATGGAGACCTTTCTGAGGGAAATGGAGAATTCTCTCTCATAAGAAGTTGTTAAGCCAAGCCCTGATGATCACTTTTGGTACAACTTGGTAGTTGTGTTGTTATATTAATCAAGCAACAAACCAATAAGTATATATTATCTGTTATGTAATATGCATTATGTTGGGTAATATGGAAAGAAATCCAAAGAATAAAGTCTTGAATATATTGCATTCTGATCTAGAAAGATACTATATACATATATAAGTATAAACAGAATAAATATTAAGAGAATAATGACAAGTGAATTTTAAAATAGTTAAATGAAATGTAATTTGAAAAGTGGGAGAAATCATTCAAGTTTAGTAGAATGAAGAAAGACTCCACACAATTGTTAATTGAAGGCAGAGAAAGATTTTGTGAGGCAGTGGTGGTAAGAGGATGAATTCTAGAACTGAGGATTGTCCATGCAAAGGTGCAGAGATGAGAGATGGATTTTCTCAACCATGAAAAGGCCAAGTTGGCTGTATAAGAGTTATTACTCAGTAGTTACATTAGATTTCAGCATGGCTAAGTTTTTTTTATAGTCAAGTTAGCCTGACTCATGCTATTATTTTGTTTTACAGCATTGACATTGAGTCTTACATTTTCTGGATCAGAAAGATTATGTTTTAGGTACAAAATGGATAATGTCAGCTTGAAACTATATAAAATTTATTTTTCCAATTGGACCTCTTGATGAGAACATTTTTCATTAAGAGTCAATGTGTGAAATTGCATTGGTTTCATGGTTACAATAGTTTCTATCACTGAAAATAAAAGGTCAGGCAAGCAAGGACAACAGTGAAAAATATCACATCTAAAAACTAATTTCACGTATATTTTTTGACTTCTGAAAATTGTCCCTTAAAATGTTTCAGTGTAATTCATGCAAGTGTAAGCAAGCAATACTTGAGAAGAAAAATTGAACTTTGGGTTCAAATGAATGACAGACCTACAATTTTTTTAAAGGAAAGATTAAATTGTGAACTTAGCCAGTCTTCCCTAGAATTATTTTTTTATCATAAAAAGTTTTTAATAGATGAAACTTTGAAAAGACATTTTGTCCTTGGATCCAAGAAAATGATACTTTTCCAAAAAACTTTATAAAGTTGAGAACAAGATTCATGTCACATAATAATGGAAATTTTAAAGAATTTATGAGAAGCCTGGAATAAGGCATCAAGAGTTGACATCAGGGCCCAGAAAACTTGATTCCAAGCCCTACCTCTAAAACATACTCTTTGTCTGACTCTGGGCAAATTATTTTACTCAAGACAACACTCTGAGACTAGAGGGAATTTCCTCATTGAGACGTTTTCAATAGCACTGAAATCAAAAGTCTACTCCCTATTTCCTAATACTTGTTACACACACTTGTTTCATAAGATCACATATACTATGCATGTTGTATGTGTGTGTGTGTGTGTGTATTTGATAGACTGAATGAATCTACACTTACTGAATTGAAGATAGCCATAGAGCTTTGGAGTGTTATGAAAGCTATTGAAATATGAGACAAGGATGATGGTAGCCATTCATTTTGAGGAGGAGGCTTCATTATTTTACAATCATCTCTTTGATTTGTAAGATAAAATGAAAATAATACTGAATTTGAGAATCATATAAAATTAAAGTCTCATGGGTTCTTCAACTTACGCTACTTTTCAACACCATTAGACAAATACTTATGTTTCTTAATTGAAGAATAAATTAAAAAAAAAAAGATACCTTAAATACTACAATGCTTTCTGCAAAGTGTTCAGGATCTTCAAGAAAGGCCCCTATCTTTGATAGAGGATTTATGAGAGGACATAGGCAAGAATTGCAGAGGTCTGAGAAAATATGGATGAATTGACTGTACTGATAAAAGGGTTAAACATGCTCATGAGATAGATTCAAGTCATTGCTTAACAGAACTGCAGTGAGACTAAAATGAAAGATGTATATTACCCACTTTGTACCTGTGAAGCCCTATAAATAAGCAAGCTGTTTTTTCAGTCCCACATCTCTTCCATCCATTGTGAATAAAAAAGGCATAAAGCTCTCAGCAATGAAAGAAATTTCTGTTCTCACTTTGGGAAGGTCTGTCATTTCAATATGTCATAAAGAGTCTCAAGTATTTAAATTTCAAAATGACTTTAAAAAATTAATATGCTTTCAGATTCTCCTTTGCATTATTTGTAAAAATGTTTCATATATATTTTTTATTTCTTTTTTTTTGCAAAATGAGAAAAAATAGAAAAAAGAAAGATAGAAAAAGGAAAATAAAATAAAACAAAACACTGTCATATGCCCAGCAAAACATCAAGGGAGGATTCAAAATATATAACAATGCATTTCCATTTCAAGAAATCATATATAATAATAGAAGTTATATTCATGTGTCCATAGTTTCTTTGATTCCTTGTAGATTATCCTTTCTTGCTCAATTGAGCACTTTTTACTTTACTTTTTTGTCCCTTTTCATTCCCCCCACTCTCTCAAGCAGGCTATAGTTAATCACAGATATTTATATATAAATACATACATACACGCATATATACACACTGAGACAAATATATATATATATATATACACATACACATGTGTATATATATACACGCATATTCAGACCCATACACATATACATATATCTATGTACACACATAGATCTACATCCATATATATGCATATATGTGCATATGCATTTACCTGAAGAATAAATTTTTAGAAAGACAACCTAAGTATTACAATGCTTTCCACAAAGTATTCAAGGTCCTCAAGAAAATCATCTAAAACAATAATATGGCTGATATATAGATTTCTTTCTTGATTGAACCTTTGTTTGACTTTGTTAGCCCTACTTTTTTTTCTATTAAATTCTATTCCTGATCCTTATTATAGTGTTTCTGCAAATTTCTTATTTTCTGTATCTGATAATTCTTTTACTTTAATTCTTCTCCTTATTTTGCCTTGCTATTACTTAACCTCCCCCATCTATAAATCTCTCCCTTAATTTGTCCCCCCAAACTTTCCTTCCCTTTTTGTTTCATTCCCACTAATCTACATATCTTATTCCATTCTGATTAATCTAAATATCATTCTATACCACTTTATTTTATGCTACCATCTCCCTCTTTATTCCTTTCCCTACACACCTTCAAATGCTCTTTTATACCTCACCATATCTTTTATCTCTTACCCACTAATCTACACACCTTGTCCACTGCCATAAATCTATGCATCCTCCTATACTTCACTTTATGCTATTTCTTTCCCTCATCTGTTTCCCCTTATTTCTTTTTAGTTTTTGGATGATGCTATACCCATCATGGTATATATATAGTGATGCCTATTGGACCCATTCCTGATGTGAACAGGTTTTCAGACCTACAATAATTCCCCCTCTCCCTCTAATGCAGCTGTATTTATTCTTCTTCTGTGCCTCGTTTGTATAAGTACTATTTTTGCATTTTCCTAGACTATTTATCTTCCTAGAGTCAGATAATACTCACCTGTGTCCCAATCTTTCTTTTGAGCTATCCAGTTACTGATATCAATCTTAAATATCTGATATATATTTCTTTTTTTTTTAATTTTATTTTATTTGCATAACATATGTGTAGGTAATTCTTCAACAATAACACTTACATAGCTTTCCGTTAGAAATTTTCCCCCCAACTTCCCCACCCCTCCCCTAGATGGCAGGATATCCACTACATGTTAATTATGTTAAAATATTGGCAAATCGAATATATGTATACATATTTCCAAACTTATCATTGTTGTGCAAGAAAAATATTATCTACACAAATGATATATCAGATAAAGGAAACACAATGTAAGCAAACATCAATCAAGGAGTATGAGAATGTTATGTTGTGGTCCACATTTCGCATCCCTCTCTCTGGGTGTATATGGCTTTCTTCAGTGAACAATTGGAGGTGGTTTGAAATATTTCATTGTTGAAGAGAGCCATGTCCATCAGAATTGATCGTCATATAGTACTGTTGTTGCCGTGTATAATGATCTCCTGGTTCTGCTCATTTCACTCAGCATCAGTTCACGTAAGTCTCTCCAGATCTCTCTGAAATCATCTTGCTGGTCATTTTTTACAGAACAATAATATTCCATAATATTCATATACCATAATTTATTCAGCCATTCTCCAATTGAAGGGCATCTATTCAATTTCCAGTTTCTAGCCACTACAAAAAGGGCTGCCACAAACATTCTTGCACATGTGGGGCCTTTTCCTTTCTTTATGATTTCTTTGGGATATAAGCCCAATAGAAATGCTGCTGGGTCAAAGGGTATGCACAGTTTGATAACTTTTGGAGCATAGCTCCAAATTGTTCTCCAGAATGGCTGTATCCGTTCACAGCTCCACCAACAATGCATCAGTGTCCCAGCCCTCCCACAACCCCTCCAACATTCATCATTAACTTTTCCTGTCATTTTAGCCAATCTGACAGGTGTGAAGTGGTA
>JAJPUD010036096.1:0-10020 GCA_023553655.1 Myrmecobius fasciatus
TGATCCACTACTCTATTTCTTATCCAGTACCAAATGGTTTTGGTGACCACTGCTTTATAATATAGTTTTAGATCTGGTGCAGCTAGGCCACCCTCATTTGCATTGTTTTTCATTAATTCCCTTGAAATTCTTGACCTTTTGTTTTTCCAGATGAAGATTTTTGAGATTCTTTATTCAATCTTCCAGGTAAGCCTTGTGAAATGGGGACCAGCTCATGTCTCCTTTTGTGGTTTCCTCTGGGGTTGCTTTCCCTTTAGGAACCTCAGGCTCTGAGGTCTGCCCTTCTTTCTCTCCATAAAAGCTGTTTATGGTGAGAGTTCTTTTCTGCTTCTTACTAATTTTTTAGAGCTTGAATTCTGATTAAAGGAGGGGACCGGCAACTGCTTCAATTTGCCCTCTGGCAGTTCAGCTGGTTGACTTCTGGTGTGGGGCTGGTCAGGTTAGGCCTGCATTCTCAGTTGTTCTCAATCCATACTTTACCAAAGGCAGATCTGCCATAGGACCTGCCCACAAGCAGGGCAAAGCGGCTCAAACATCTCTCAGGAACTTCCTGGGTGCTTACAATCTGCCATGCTCTGTCCCAGCCCCGGTCTCCTTTTCCAGTTGAGAGCTGCTGCCTGAGTGCAGCAAGCAACCTGATTCCCTGACTGTATGAAACAGACATGCTCTGAAGTTCTTCCAAGGTAATTTTTGCTGGAAATGTGTTCTACTCCAAGTGTTTGGAGGAGCTTTCACTCCAGAACCAGTTTAAAGGCTTAATCTGCTGTTGATTTGAGAGAAGATCAGAGGAGCTAACAGAGAGTTGTGTCTGCACTCTGCCATCTTGGCTCTGCCCCCAGTCTGCTGAAATTCCGAGTCTATTATTCAACTTTTAACTCTTTCTTAGAGTGGGACTCTCTTTCCAGGGTGCAACAGTTTTTGTGCAGCTTTTTCAGAGATCCTTCTAGGGACCTGAACACATACCCTACAACTGTTAAAAAGTGTCCTGCCCTTCTTTAGCCATAAGATCTAGCAATGAAATCATGTTTGGTTGGAACTGAGGTTGAGACTAGATAGAATGACAAAAGATTTTTATTAATAGAATTTCAGAATTTGTTAACTTGTAAGTCACACATTTAAGGGTGATAGTAAGATTAAGGGTATGATCATTTCTGCATGTAGTTGCAGTGTGGTGAAGTAGGTCATGGGAAATGAATAAGTAGTGAGATAGGATAGTTAGGGTGCTTGAGAGAGTATCAATATATATGTTGAAGTATAGTACAAGGGCTGGAATTGAGGTGGAGTGAAAGATTGAGAGCCTGTTACTAAACTCATCAAAAATTGCAGAAGAAAAGTAAGTGCAAAATGATGAAGAGAACGAGAAAGCAAAAGTTTTATGACAAAATGTAGTTTGTTATATAGGAACCAGGCCAGAGAACACATGGGATAGCTTTATTGTGCAATAGTAATAATTCTCAGTTGAAAGGGATGAAAAGATGTTGGTTAATGGGGGAACAAGAATGGGACATGATAAATAACCACATGAGTTCAAAATCACTGAAGTGGGCAGGGAAAATGGTGCAGGAGTGAGTTAATTATTAAAAAATGAATTTAAGTAAACTATTATTGTTCTTATCAGTTCAGCCTGGGGTTGGTGTTGCTCCAAAATAGAGATAGTTTGGGGTTAGCAGTGACTTAGCACAGAGGGTCCCAGAGTGAGGGAAAGGCAAAAGTGTTTTGTCCAAGTTATATACCTTATTTATTTCAGTGCTTAGACTAGAATCTACTTCTTCCCTTCTATCCCTTATTGATAGGGATATGATTATGATTAAATCATTTATATGTTACTGTTTTGTACACAGGTGGGCATAAAAGGCTGCTTTTCTAAGCATTTTTTTGTCTTTTTTAAAAAATAGTTTATTATCTAGACAAAAATAAAAATTGTATTTATTAAAGTGAGATTATACTGGAATTAAATGTGCCAAATTAGAAAAGTCATAAAGTGTACACAGTTTTCTAGGGAAAACAAAAGAAGGTGGCTCCTGACTGCAACATTAATTATGAAGCATAAGAAGAAAAATGTACTGCTATTTATACAGCATTTCACAAGTAGGTTCCAGTTCATCATCAGCACAATTTTTTTAAAAATTGAGAAGAATGAATGCTTTTCCCAATTTGCAATGTAGGTCATGCCCTTTCAACTCCGTTCTCAACAGCTATAGCTCATTATTTTATTCCATAGTCTCAACTACCACTAGCATTCTGTATGGAAAATGAAGACTCTAGCATTCTATATTCCATATCCGAGACTAGAAATTTGCTCTTTAAAGTGCTAGAAGAATTCAGCATTTGAAATTTTCAACTAGGAGAGACAAGAAGAGAAGTTAGACCTTTTCTTTTACAAAAGGAACTTGCTGCTTTTTTCTCCAAGTATAAAATAACGACAACAACAAATTGACTTAACTAACACTAGCTTACAGATAAGTCTAACAAATAGATTTACAAATATTTCACATTATGTTAACTTAATGAATTCCAGTTGACAGCATTTTAATAGTGTGTTAGTAGTACTTTTAATACTAGTTCTAAATCTTCCTGTGAAATACAGTATTCTAAACTTTTTTCTATTAATCACTCCATTAGTTAATTAAAAAAATGATCATTAATACCTTAGAAAAATAGATTTATAGATAGTCACTATATTCAAATGTATTGGCATACTACTGTACTAAAAACATTGTATAGATTCTAAAACATACACACAAACAAAAATTAAAAGGATGAAATGATGAAATAATTATTTCTGATTTTGTCAATAGCACTATTTCATTTTGAACTAATAAATATTGATCAATATAGGAATTATTGTGGTTTTTATACATTGTTATTATTAATATTATTTAATACAATATGTGCTAGAAAAAGCAATGAAAATCCCTATACATATCCTTAGGGTAAAAACATACTTGGATATAAACTTTAGTGATTAAGGATTCAGCTCATTTAAACTATGCTGCTAGTCAAGCCTGTAAATTTCTTTTTATTTATGATAGATTTTATTAAAGGATACACAGAACAACAATGGGTTATAAAAAGAGTGAATATCAGAGCTATTTAGCAAGGGTCACTATACACAAAGCAAATTCAACCAAAATTGTCTCTGATTTATATTCAGCACATTTTTCAGTCTAAATCCTTTATCTCTTTCTGTATGTGTCTATGCTTAATAGATTTTATCATACCTTAGTTTCGTATTCCTATATGGATATTTTGTTCTTATTTTTATATAAGCATAGGAAAGAATCAGAAGACAAGTTTAGCTGGACTGAAGAATTCAGAAAGGAGATTAAAGAATGATGTGACTTGTAAAAGATGTTGGAGCCATCTTGTAAAGGGTTTTAAAATAAAAGATCTATAGCTGTCCTGTATCAAATGGAGACTATAGATCCTAGTTAGAGTTGGAGCAAAATAAGTCAGAATGTAAAGTCTAGCCAATCAGAAAATGGTTGCTGAAGGGTTGTCTCATGTCCATTTATTTTCCTCCCCTGCCATTTTCATAGACTTGAGCCAAAGCATCCTGCAGCACATTCTACTCCTATATACCTCACTCTAGATACACACTCATATTAAATAAAGCAAGATTCCTTTTCTGCTCTGATGTAGCCCCAACCCCTTTCTTTCTTTCCTTATTCAGCAAGCTCCTTCACAGGTAATTGAGTTAATCTCATTACCACTACAAGAACTGAAATTGTATTCCCTCAGGAATTCAATATATAGAAGAAAAGTGCTTCCTCTATGTGAAAAATTTTGAAAACTTGGGTTTCCACAGAGTGTTGCAAGCTTCCAGGTAGTGTGGGATAGTGGATACCACTGACCAAGAAATTTTCAATGTGAGAGGTTAAGGTAGGTAAAGATTCCACAGAACAAGAAGGCAAAGACAAGATGACAGAGAGCAGACATGGCTTTCGGTGACCTCCTCAAACCAACAGCAGATTAAGTCTCTGAACTGCTTTTGGAGTGACAGAATTCAAAAATAGTTGAAGTACAACACATATATGGAAAAAGATACTTTGAAAGAACTTCAGAACAGGTCTCTTTTAATCAGGAAGGGGGAGAGACTGCTTAGACCAGACCATAGCACAGGGAGCCCAGGGTAAGGAGCTAGGATGGGGAGCCAGAGCATTGCCCACACAGAGGAAATCTACTGTAAGGCTCTTAGGCTACTCTGTCATGTTTGCAGGTGTTGGTTTAGTAAATCTGCTGTAAGACATCTAAAAGTAAATACAAAAGGCAAATTGTTAGCCACTGAATCCTGGAAGCATGCAGGACCTGGTTGTGATTATCCAGAACTGAATGTCAATCAGAAAAACTAGTCTCAGGGCAAACTAAAGCAGCTGTAGCTCCTTTGCTTTAAGAGCAGAACTCAACCCTTAAAAAATAAACAAAAAAACAAACAGAATTCTGACCATAAGGCACCTTTTGTGGAGAGAGAAAACAGACTTCAAACCATGAGGTTCTTCAAAAATGCAAAAGGAGCTAAAAAGCAATAGAAGAAAATAATGCACTAAAAGTTAGAATTGAATAAATGCAAGTGAATGATTCCATAAGACTTCAAGAATCAGTCAAACAAAACCAAAAAATGAAAAAAAAAGAAAAGAAAAGAAAATATGAAATACATCATTGGAAAAACAACTGACCTGGAAAATAAATCCAGGAGAGACAATCTAAAGATTATTGGACTTTCTGAAAGCCATGATGAAAAAAAGAACCTAGAAATCATCTTTCAGGAAATCATCCAGGAAAATTGCTCTGATGTCCTAGTACCAGAGGTAGAGTAGCCATTGAAAAAATTCACCAATCACCTTTTGAAAGAGACCCCAAAATGAAAACTCCAAGGAATATAATAGCTAAATTTCAGAATTATCAGATAAAGGAAAACATATTGCAAGCAGCCAGAAAGAACCAATTCAAATAACAAGGAGTCACAATCAGGATTACACAAAACCTAGCAGCTTCCATCTTAAGGAATCAAATGACCTGGAATCTGGTATTCAGAAAGGCAAATGAACTTGGATTGCAGCCAAGAATCAACTAACCAGCTAAATTGAGCATTTTCTTTTACGGGAGAAGATGGACATTCAATGACACAGGTGAATTTCATTTATTTCTGATCAAAAGAATAGAGATAAATAAGAAATTCAACTTCCAAATACAGAACTCAAGAGAAGAATTAAAAGGTAAAAAGGAAGGAACTCTTGAGAACTATATTTTTGTTATGGGTATGCTTAGAAAGTGTGGACATAATTTGATTTTATTGTGATAATATGAAAAAGAAACTAGAGGTGTAAAGGGGATTGTACTGCAAAAAGAAGAAAATAGAGGTAAGATGAGGAAAATTACATCTCATGAAGAGGCAAAGAATACTTATTATAATTAAGAGAAAGAAGGGAGGGGGTGGATAATGTGCAAATCTTACTCTCATCAAATTTGGCTCAAAGAGAGAATATTTGGTTTCACAGAGAAACTTGTTTCACTTTATAGAGAACTGGAAGGGGAAAGGGGAAAAGAAAGGGAAGGCTAATAGAAAGGAAAACAGAAATAGTAAGGAAAAGGTACAAGAAAGGGGGAGGGGCTGTAAAGGGGGAGAACTGTTTGAGGGAGATGGTAGTCAGAAGCAAACTAGTGGGGAGGAGGGAAGGGTAAAAGAAAAGAATAAAAACATAATGGGGTAAATAAGATGGCAGAAAATACAGAAATAACCTCCCATAAAATAGAAGTAGGTGCCAAACTGGACTAAAAGTCAGAATCCTATATGTTGTTTATAATAAACATATGTAAAACAGTGATACATTTAGAGTAAAGTAAAAGATTGCAGTTAGCAATCCTGATCTCAAATCAAGCAAAAGCAAAAATAGATCTAATTAAAATAGATAAGAAAGAAAACTATATCTTGCTAAAGCATACCATAGATAATGAATTAATAGGAATACTAAACACATATGCATGAATTGGTATAGCATTTAAATTCCTAAAGGAAAAGTTAAGAGGGCTGCAAGAGGAAATAAACAGCAAAACTATAATAGTGGAAAATTTCAAACTTGTTTTCTCAGAACTAGGTAAATGAAACCATAAAATAAATAAGAAAGAAGTTAAGGAAGTATATAGAATACTAGAAAAGTTAGGTATGATAGATTGGAGAAAACTGAATGGAGACAAAAAGGATGAGACTTTTTTAGGCAGATCCTGGAACCTTTACAAAAAGAGAATATAAATGTGCTGCTGGACTTTGTTGGTGATATATAAAAATGCTGTTGATGTATTTGGATTTACTTTGTATCCTGCAACTTTGCTAAAGTTGTGGATTGTTTCTAGTAGTATTTTTTTTAGTTGATTCAATGTGTCATCTGCAAGAGTGCCAATTTCATTTCCTCATTACTTCCTCTAATTCTTTTGATTTCTTTCTCTTCTCTTATTGCCTGAGCTAACATTTTTAATACAATATTGAAATGTAATTGTGATAGTGGGCAACCTTGTTTCATCTCTGATCTCAATGGGAATGATTCTGGTTTGTCCCCATTACATATGATGCTTGTTGATGGTTTTAAATAGATAGTATCTATTCCATTTAAAATAGCAGTTTATAGTATAAAATATTTGGGAATCTATCTGCCAAGGAAAAGTCAAGAACTATATGAACACAAATGTAAAACACTTTCCTCACAAATAAAGTCAGATATAAACAACTGGAAAAATATAAAGTGCCCTTGGATAGGTTGAGCAAATATAATTAAAATGACTATATTGCCTAAATTAAACTATTTATTTAGTGCTATGTCAATCAAACTCCCAAGAATTATTTTACAGATCCAGCAAAAATAATATCAAAGTTTATCTCGAAGAACAAAAGGTCAAGAATTTCAACAGTATTAATGAAAAAAAATGCCAATGATTGTGGCCTAGCTGTGCCAGAGACCTAAAACTATATATTTTAAATCAGAAGTCATCAAAAACAGTTGGTACTAAATATAATAGTTGATCAGTTGAAATAGGTTAACTTCACAGGAAAAAAATAATCAATAACTATAGCAATCTAGTGTTTGATAAACCCAAAGACCCCAGTTTTAGGATAAGAACTCATTCTTTGGGGAAAAAAAAACTGCTGGGACAATTGGAAACCAGTATGGAAGAAACTAGGGCTTGACCCACACCTAACACTATACAAAATAAGGTTGAAATGGCTTTATGATTTATACATAAAGAGTGATATTATAAGCAAATTATAAGAACATAGGAAAGTTTATCATGCAGACCTGGGGAGAAAGAAGGAATTTGTGATCAAAGAACTTGAACTCATCATTGAACACAAAATAGACAAGTTTTATTATATTGGGTTAAAAAGGTTTTGTACAAACAAAACTAATTCAGAGAAGATTAGAAGAGAAGCAATAAATTGAGAGAATATTTTTGCATTTAATGATTTTAACAAAGGCCTCATTTGTAAAATGTATAGAGAATTGACTCAAATTTATAAGAAGTCAAGCCACTCTCCAATAGATAAATGGTCAAAGTATATGAACAGACAATTTTCAGATGAAGAAATTGAAACCATTTCTAGTCACATGAAAAGGTGCTCTAAATCACTATTGATCAGAGAAAAGCAAAAAAAAAAAAAGTTGAGATATTACTACACACTCCTCTTATTTTTGCTTAAATTTTCGGAAAAAAAAAAATAATTATTAATGTTGGAATAGATGTGGGAAAACTGGAACACTAATACATTGTTGATGGAATTGTGAATGGATCCAGCAGTTCTGGAGAGCAATTTGGAAATATGCTCAAAAGGTTATTAAACTATCTATGCATACCCTTTGACCCAGCAGTGTTTCTACTGGGTTTATCATCCAAAGAAATCTTAAAGGAGGGAAAGAGACCCATATGTGCAAACATTTTTGTGGCAACCCTTTTTGTAGTGGCAAGAAACTGGAAACTCAGTGGATATTCATCAGTTGGAGAATGGGTGAATAAATTATGGTATATGAATGTTATGGAATATTATTGTTCTATAAGAAATGATCAGCAGGATGATTTCAGAGAGTCCTGGAGAATTACATGAACTGATTCTAAGTAAAATGAGCAGAACCAGAATTTCATTGTGCATGGCAATGGCAAGATTATACAATGATCAATTCTGATGGATGTGGTTCTTCTCAACAATGAGGTGCTTCAGGCCAGTTCCAATAATCTTGTGATGAGAAGAACCATCTATATCCAGAGAGAGGACTGGGAACAAAGTGTGGATCACAACATAGCATTTTCACTTCTGTTGTTATTTGTTTGAAGTTTATTAAAAAAAAAAAACTTTCTTATTTTTTTTTCTTTCTGATTTTTCTTATTTTTTCCCTTTTTGATCTGATTCTTCTTGTACAGCAAGATAATTATGTAAATATGTATGCCTATATTGAAATTACATATCTTTACTATGTTTAACATATATTTGATTACTTTCTATCTAGGAGGGGGAGAATGAGGGAGGGGAATTAGAACACATGGTTTTGCAAGAGTCAATGATGAAAAATTATTCTTGCATATGTTTTGAAAATAAAAATTTCAATAAAAAGCAAAATAAAACAAACAAACAAACAAACAAACAGATTCCAGAGAATAATTAAGTTATCAATAGTAGCCTTAAACAAACAAGAACTTTGGGGAGGCAGGAAGGCAAAGGTGGACTCAGCCAATCAGTAAGAGTGTTGTGGAATTGAGAAAACCACAAATTTCCAGCCCAAATTAGTTGGGGCCAATGACCTTTTTTGACCAAATCGCTATTCCTGCTTAATAGGTTAATGGAATATTAACCAATACACCCTGTGGGAGGAGTTCTCTGCCATTTTTGAACATGGGATGTATGATGAGAGCAGGGGAACATAGTTATACATATTTAGGGAGAAACATGCAGTAGATGTAACAGAAATTGTAACACAGAAGAAACAGCTCAATCCATTCTCTGAAGGGAGGGGCTGTGCCAAGCTAACAACTATACAGCTTCTCTCAGTTCTGTGCTCATGGCTCCCTCTTCCCAAAAAGGAGTGGAGCTGGCTTCTGGTCAGAAACAGAAAGAAAATTCCTTAAGATTCTTCTTTAATACATTTTCCTTGATATCAAATTTTTAGTGCCAAGTGTATTTCTCTAACACTGTAACTTTTCTTCTCTTTAAAGCTTAGCAATAGGGGGCGGAGCCAAGATGGCGAACTGCGGACAGCTTTCTCTGTAAACTCGCGGGACATTCCCTCAAACCCAGACAAAGTAAGCCTTCCAACTGGTTTCTGAGTGAGAGCAACTCCAAGCATTCGGACTACAACGCACTTCTATCAAAGATCTACAGTGAAAGAACTCCAGAGAAGGTTAGCCTCAGGGGAAATCGGCCGCTGGTCGCAATCAGACTCCAGCCGGGGCGGAAGTCAGGGCTGCGATAGAGGGGCGGATTTGGGGCACCCAGGAAGCCCCTGGGAGACGCCTGGGCCACTTTGCTCTGCTTGCGGGCAGGTGCTTTGGCAGATCTGCCTTTGGAAAAAGGTGGATCCAGACCAGCTGAAAACGTGGTCCTAGTGCGAATCTAGCCCGACCAGCCTCAGACCAGAAGTCAACTCGGCAAACTGCCCCAGGGCAAATACAAATTGTTGCAGTTTTCTCCGGTTTTGACCAATATTCCAACTTTAAATCATGAGCAAGAAGCAGAAGAGAGCTCTCACGATAGAAAGCTTTCACGGAGAAAAAATAGAACAGTCCCCAGATCCTGACATTATGAAAACAATCCCAGATGAAGCCACAAAGGCAGACTTAAGTTGGTCTCCCTTTCAGAAGGCTTACCTGGATGATTGCATTAAGAATCTCAAAAGAGAGCTAGAAGAAGAATGGGGAAATAAATTGAGATCAGGGCAACAGAAATATCAAAAACTGGAAAATAGGACTGTTGAACTGGAAAAAGAAAACAGTTTACTGAAAAACAAAATTGGTGAATTGGAAAAAATCACCAATTCACTG
>JAJPUD010036098.1:0-10019 GCA_023553655.1 Myrmecobius fasciatus
GATTTCCCAGTTTATTACTTCCCTCCTAATCTTGTCTGCATTGATTTTGTTTGTACAAAGACTTTTTAACTTGATATAGTCAAAGTTATCTATCTGGTTTTCAATTAAGAGTTCCAGTTCTTCTTTGGACATAAATTTATTCCATCTCCAAAGGTCTGAGAGGTAAACTATATTACATTCCTCTAATTTACTTATAGTATCACTCTTTATATCCAGATCATGAACCCATTTAGATCTTATCTTGGTATGTGGTGTTAGATGTGGGTCAAGCCCTAATTTCTTCCACACTAGTTTCCAGTTTTCCCAGCAGTTTTTGTCAAATAGTGAATACTTATCCCAAAAGCTGGGGTCTTTGGGTTTATCAAAAACCAAATTGCTATAGTTATTGCCTAGTTTGTCTTGTGATTCTATCCTATTCCACTGATCGACTATTCTATTTCTTAGCCAGTACCATATGGTTTTGATGACCGCTGCTTTATAATATAGTTTTAGATCTGGTACAGCAAGTCCTCCATCATCAGCCTTTTTTTTCATTAATCGGAAGGGGAAAATTTAAAACAAGATTTTTTATCAAAAATATTGAAAATTATTCATATAAATATTTTGAAAATAAAAAGATTTAATTAAAATAAAAGAAATACATGAGGCAAAATTCTCAGTTCATGGGGCTAGAGTGGTAGAGGTGGTGAATCCATAATGGAAGGATGAAAGTTTGGAAGTTCTGCTGTAGAGAGTGGGCTAGTTCATAAAGGAGGAAAATTATCTAGCAGTAGTGAGATCTCAACTGAGGTTGTATAATATAAATTTTTATAATATCCAGTCAGGATGCTTGGATGATTTTTCTCCATCCAGGATGTACATAGGAATGTAAGTAATGAATAGTAGAAGTAATCCAAAGGCTTGTAATGGTGGAATCAGTGATATTATAAAGGGGTCAGACACTCAAAGGAACAGGAGAATTTAGAGTTTAATTGATTCACCAGGAGATAAAGACAGGAAAAACAGAAGAGAGTGTCAAGAATAATGGATTGTCAAATGGCAAAGGCTTGGGAGGAAACAAAGGTTTTTAAGGCATTGAGGATCATATTGTAGATGAAGATCAGAATTTTGTAAGAGAAGAAAGAGAAAGAGGTAGAACGCCAATAAATTGTGATCAGATAAGGAGATTTTAGATTTATTAAATATTGAAATGGTGTGCATTCATGGATGGTAGCAGAATCAATGATATCCCCATCTTTGTGTGTGACTGAGGTGGAGTGAAAGAGTAACTCATGGGAAGTGAGTAGATTGAGATAATATGTGGTTAGGGTGTTTGTCAGAGGAACAAATATTCTGCAAATATTGAGGAAAAAAGAAAAAAATTGTGGGCCAGATATTGAATTCATTGAGGAAGGATAGAATGACCCTGACCTAGAGGGCCAAAAATAACTACTAGAAGAATTTTGTTTGGGTAGTAGATATGAATTACATGAATTCCAAAAGAAAAGTTATCTGAGTAATGGAGGCAAAAGTGAGTAAGGTGCATTTTAAATATCTTACATCAATCAGTGAGATAAGTAGAATGAGTGAAGATGCAGCCAGTATTGGAAATAGAGGTCAGGAGGCTGTGTCTTCAGTGGAAGCCAGATTTCAGTAGTAGCTGGAAGATGGAAGGAATAAGAGAGGGGAAAAAATGTTTGATGAAGGTAAGTTTGTTTCCTTTGGAATAGGTATTCCAGAGGGCACAGTGGAAGTTCTGGGTGAAACACTGGAGAAGGAAGATTGAGGGGGAGATAGATAAGGAATCAGGGGTGTGTGTGGGGTTAAATGGAAAATTAGATTTCTGTGGATATTTACAAGAATCAATGAAATGTATAGGGTATAATCTGGTATAAGAATGTTTTTCATTGATTGGAAGGCATTACTATTCTTCCCAGAGGAGACTGCAGAGAAGACCAGTGATGAATTAAACACAAGATAGAGGGCAAATACTTAGGCAGGAAGATCTGTTTCACTATTCCCTCTTAAGACTGAGAAATCAAGCTGGCAGCATATGGAAGTCACTCCATTGTCTTCTAGTAGTCTTTCTCCAAGGACATGCACAGTAGAAGGTGGAAGATGAATGGTCAGAGGAAGGTCTGTTAACAGTAGTTCCTTGGTTCTTGAAGTTTTTCTGGATTGTTGTAGTATTTCTTCTCTTACTTTCAAGTTATAGATTTTCATTATGACATTCCTTAGAGGTTTTTTTTTGGAGGGAGGGTTTCTTTTTTTTTTAATCTAAAAAGCTTTTTTCCCCAAAATATATGCATAGTTAGTTTTCAATATTCATCTTTTTAAAACCTTGTGTTACAAATTTTTTCTCCCTCCCTTCTCCCAAGTAATCAAATATGTTAAACATATATAATTCTTCTATACATTTTTCCACAATTATTATTCTACATAAGAAAAATCAGTTCAAAAAGGAAAAATGAGAAAAAAACCAAAATGCAAGCAAATAACAATAAAAAAGTGAAAATAATATGTTGTTATCCATAGTTAATCCCTACCATCCTTTCTCTGGGTGCAGATGGCTTTCTTTATTACAAGCCCATTAGAACTGGCCTGTATCACCTCATTGAAAAGATCCAGGTCCATCAGAATTGATCATAGCATTATCTGGAGAGACTTTCAGGAATTGATGCTGAGTGAAGTGATCAGAATTAGAAGAACCTTGTACATAGTAACAGCAACATTCTGTGATGATCAACTATAAGACTTAGCTCTTCTCAGTAATACAGTAATCCAAGACAATCCCAATAGATTTAGAATGGAAAATGCCATCTTGTTATTGTTATGTACAATGTTCTATTGATTCTAGTCACTTCACTTAGCATCAGTTCATGTCTCTCGAGGCCTTTCTAAAATCATCCTACTAGTTGTTTCTTATAGGACAATAATATTCCATAACTTATTCACTTATTCCCCAACTGATAGGCATCTACTCACTTTCTAGTTCCTTGCCACTACAAAAATGGCTACTACAAACATTTTTGCACATGTGGGTTCTTTTCCCTTTTTTTATCTCTTCAGGATACAGGCCCAGAAGAGACACTACTGAATCAAATGGTATGGCCAATTTGATAGTCCTTTGGGCACAGTTCTTTATTGGCCTCCAGCATAGCTGGATCACTTCACTTCACCAACAATGTTTTAGTGTCCCAATGTTCCCTTTCTATCTTTTTCTCAATTAACTAGCTCATCATTTCTTACAACAAAGCCACATTCCAACTTGATCATATTCTATCTGAGAAATTGTTTATGAGTTTTTCCCTCCACATTTTTGATTCCTTCTATTTTTGTCAGAGAGTTAAAAGTTTCCTGACCGACTTAGACAACTTCCAAGAACCCTCTAGTCCAATAAAATTTTCTTTGTTAAAATTTATTTAATATTTTATTGTTTTCCATTTACATATAAAAACTATTTAAAATTTGTTTTTAAAACTTTGAGTTCCAAATTCTCTTCCTTCCTCCTTCCCCACACTCTTCATTTAGAAAGCAAGTAATTTAATAATTACAATCATGCAAAACATGTCCATGTTTCGGACTTTTCCCAAAATAGAAGCAAGTTCAGTAAGAAAACATAGACACAAAAATAAACCCTGAAAAAAAAATTTAAATAAGCTTCAGTCTGCAATCCTGAATACAGAAACCATCAATGCTTTCTCTAGGGATGGACAGCATCTTTCCTTATAAATCGTTCAGAATTGTCTTGTATCAGCTAAGTTATTCACAGTTGATTTTCTTACAATATTGCTGTTACTTTGTACACAGTATGTTTCCTTTTGAATCAGGTCATAGAAATATTTTCAGATTTTTCTGAGAATATCCTGCTTAAAAAATGATTCTTATGGCACAATATCATAATTTTTTAATTAATAGGCATTCTCTTTATTTTCAATTTTTTGCCTCTAGACAAAATCTGTCTTACATATTTTATGCACATAGATCCTTTTCCTTTTTAAAAACTCTCTTTCGTTATACAGACTCAGTAATGATACTGTAAGATCAGAAGGTATGCATGATCTTATAGCCCTTTGGGTATAGTTCCAAATTTTTCTTTTTTCTTTTTTTTTTTTGTTATTTAAAGCTTTTTATTTACAGAACATATGAGTGATTTTTCTACATTGACCTTTGCAAAACTTTTTGTTCCAAATTTTTCCCTCCTTTCCCTCACCCCCACCCCCAGATGGTAGATAGTCTAATACATGTTAAATATGTTAAAATATATGATAAATTCAATATATATATACATATTTATACAGTTATCTTGCTGCACAAGAAAAATTGGATCTAGAAAGAGGAAAAAAACCTAAGAAGGAAAACAAATTGCAAGCAAACATTCACAGAAAGCATTAAAATGCTATGTTGTGGTCCACACTCAGTTCCCACAGGCCTCTCTCTGGGTGTATATGGTTTCTTCATCACTGAACAATAGTAGTTCCAAATTTTTCTACATAAAAATTGAAACATTTCACAAGTTCACCAGTGATGTATTAATGCCTCATTTCCCCTCACATCTTTTCTAACATTTGCCATTTTTCTGTTCTTTCCAGTTACTAATCTAATTGTTATGAGATAACATTTAAGAATTATTTTATTTTACATTTTTCCAATCAGTAGTGAATTAGAGCATTTTTATGACTATAGATAGCTTTGGTTACTTTATCTAAAAACTGTTCACAACTTTCGATTTTTTATCAATTGGGGAATGGGTCTTATTTTTATAAATTTAGATCAGTTCTTCATATGTTTAAGAAATGAAGCTTTCAGAGAAACTTTTTTTTGCACAATTACTATCACTAACTGTATTTCCCTCCATCTTATTGTAGGCCCCATTTATTCTATTCTCTCTCTCCTGTTCCTCCTCTAAGTGATTTTCTTCTGACCACCCACTCTCTCAATCTGCTCTCCTTTCTATCAGTCCCTTCTCTTATCTTTTTTTTGCCTTCTTTCCTGTAGGGTAAGGTAGCTTTCTATACCCAATTGAATGTGTATACTATTCCTTATTTGAATCAGTTCTGAAAAGAATAAAATGTATTCACTCTTTCGCACTGTCCTTCTTTTCCCCTCCATTGTAAAAGGAGTTTCTTTCCTCTTTTATAAATGATAATTTACCCCATTCCACCTCTCCCTTTCCCCTTTCCCCCAGTAGATTCCTGTCTCTCACTCTTAATTTTATTTTTAAGATATCATCCCTTTAGGTGGCTAAGTGGTGCAGTGGATAGAGGACCAGCCCTGAAGTCAAAAGGACCTGAGTTCAAATCTGGTCTCAGACATTTAAGACTTCCTAGCTGTGTGACCCTGGGAAAGTCACTTAACCCCAATTGCCTCAGCAAAAAAAAGAGATTTCACCCCTTCATATTCAACTCTTGCCTGTACCCCCTCCCTTATATATACTCCTTCTAATCACCGTAATAATGAAAAAATTCTTATGAGTTACAACTTTTGTCGTCCAATCTAGGAATGTAAATAATTTAATGGAAAGAGGGATGAACAGACCTCAGATCCTGAAGTTCATAAAGGTAAAGCAACTCCAAAGGAAGCCACAAAGGGAGACATGAGCTGGTCCCCATTTTACAAGGCTTTCATGGAAGACTGCATAAAGAATCTTAAAAGAAAGTTAGGGAAATAAAATGAGATCATTGCAAAAAGGATATAATGCCCCACAAAAGAGATATGAAAAAGACACCAATTTCCTGAAAAACAAAATTGGTGAAATAGAAAAAGACTGCAATGAACAAATTGGCTAATTATAAAAGGAGCTAAAAAAGGTAACCAAAGAAAATAAAACACTAAAAATTAGAATTGAACAAATGGAAGTGAATAAATCAATTAGATTCAAGAATCAGTCAAACAAAAGCAAAAAACAATTGAAAAATAAAAGAAAATGTGAAATATCTCCTAGAAAAAATAACTGACCTAGAAAATAGATCTAGAAGAGACAATCTAAGGATTACTGCACTTCCTGAAAGCCATGATGAAAAAAAGATCCTAGATATTATCTTACAGGAAATCATGAAATAAAACTGCCTGATGTTTTAGAATCAGAAGGTAAAGTAGCCATTGAAAGAAATCACTGATCATCTCCTGAAAGAGACTCCAAAATTAAATAACCAAGAAATATCATGGCTAAATTTCAGGACTATCAAACTAAGGAAAAGATATTGCAAACAGTTAGAAAAAAACAATTCAAATACCAAGGAACCATAATTAGAATCACCCGGGATCTATCAGCTTTTACCTTAAAGGACTGAAGGGCCTGGAATCAGATATTCCAAAAGGCAAAGGAACTTGGATTACAGCCAAGAATAAGTTATCCAGCTAGAATGAGCATTATCTTTCAGGGAAGAAGATGGACATTTAATGATATAGGTGAATTTCACCTATTTCTAATGAAAAGACCAGATCTGAACAAAAAATTTGACCTCCAAACACAGAACACAAGAGAAGCATAATTATAGGTAAAAAGGAAAGAACTCTTGAAAACTATATTTCTATTATGGGTATACTTAGAGAATGGGGGTATAATTTGATTTTACATTGATAATATGAAAAAGAAACTGGAGTTGGAAGAGGGATCATACTGGAAAAAGAAGAAAAAAGATGGTAAAATAAGGTTTAAAAAGGAGGGGAAAATAAGGTAAAATCTCATGAAGAAGCAAAGAAAACCAAATATAATTGAGGGAAAAAGGGGAGGAGGATGAGCATTGAGTGGACCTTACTCTCATCACACTGGGCTATAAAAAAGAATATCAGACACATTTGGTTTCCCATAGAAACTTGTCCCACTTTAGAGGGAAGTGGGAGGGAAAGGAGGAAAAGAAAGGGAAAGACTAATAGAAGGGAAGAATTAGGGGAAAGGAGGGAGGGACTGTTTGAGGGAGATGGTCATCAAAAGCAAAATATTGGGGAGGCGGGAAGGGAGAAAGTGGAAAGGAAAGAGAAAAACATAACTTTGGGTAAATAAGATAGAAGGAAATACAGAATTAGTTATTTTAACTGTGAATGTGAATGGGATGAACTCTCCCATAAAATGAAAGCAGATAGCAGCCTGGATTAAAAGCCAGAATCCTACAATATGTTGTTTACAAGGAACACATCTAAAGCATAGAGATACATACAGAGTGAAGGTAAAGGGCTGGAGCAAAATCTATTATATTTCAGGTGAACAAAAAAAAAAAAAAGCAGGAGTAGCAATCCTGATCTCAGATGAAGTAAAAGCAAAAATAGATCTAATTAAAACAGATAAGGAGGGAAACTATATTTTACTAAAGGGTACCATAGACAATTGCAGTATTATTACTAAACATATATTCACCAAGTGGTATAGCATCCAAATTCCTAGAGGAGAAACTAACAGAGATGCAAGGAGAAATAGAGAGCAAAACTATACTAGTGAGGGATCTCAACCTTGCTCTCTCAGAACTAGATAAATCAAACCACAAAATAAATAATAAAGAACTTAAGGAAGTAAACAAAATGTTAGAAAAGTTAGATATGATAGATCTTTGGAGAAATTTGAATGGAGACAGAAAGGAGTTTACTTTTTTCTCAACAGTTCATGGCATAAAAACCTCAAAATCAAATGCAGAAAAAGAGAAATAATACATGTATTTTTTTCAGATCATGATGCAATAAAAATCACATGCAATACAAAACCAAAAGAAAATAGACCAAAAGTTAATTGGAAATTTAATAATATAATTCGAAAGAATGAATGGGTGAAACAGCAAATGATAGACACAATCAATAATTTCATCCAGGAGAATTACAATAATGAGACAACATACCAAAATTTGTGGGATAAAAGTGATTATAAGGGGTAATTTTATATTTCTAGATGCTTACTTGCATAAAATAGAGAAAGAGAACATCAATGAATTGGACTTACAATTTTTTTTATTAAAAGCTTTGTATTTACAGAACATATGAGTGATTTTTCTATATTGACTTTTGCAAAACTTTTTTTTGGTTCCAAGCTTTTCCCCTCCTTCCCCCCACCCCCATCTCTAGATGACAGGTAATCTAATACATGCTAAATATGTTAAATTATATGACAAATCCAATATATGTATACATATCTATACAGTTATCTTACTGCACAAGAAACATCAGCTCTAGAAAGAGAGGGAAAAAAACAACCTAAGAAGGAAAACAAAATGCAAGGAAATATTCACAGAAAGTGTTAAAATGCTGTGTTGTGGTCCACACTCAGTTGCCTCAGGCCTCTCTTTGGATGTATATGACTATCAATAGGAACTGGTTTGAATCACATCATTGTTGAAGAGAACCCTGTCCAATCAGAATTGATCATTGTATAGTCTTGTTGCTGTGTATAATGTACTCCTGGTTCTGCTGATTTCACTCAGCATCAGTTCATGCAAGTCTCTCCAGGCCTCTCTGAAATCATCCTGCTGGTCGTTTCTTAGAGAACAATAATATTCCATAACATTCGTATACCATAATTTATTCAGCCATTCTCCAAATGATGGGCATCCTTTCAATTTCCAGTTTTTTGCCACTACAAAAAGGGCTGCCACAAACATTTTTGCACATGTGGGTCCCTTTCCCTCCTTTAAGATCTCTTTGGGATATAGGCCCAAAAGAAACACTGCTGGATCAAAGGGTATGCACAGTTTGATAACTTTTTGAGCATAGTTCCAGATTGCTCTCCAGAATGGTTGGATCCATTCACAGTTCCACCAACAATGTATCAGTGTCCCAGTTTTCACACATCCCCTCCAAAATTCGTCATTATTTTTCTTATCATCTTAGCCAATCTGACAGGTGTGTAGTCGTATCTCAGAGTTGTCTTAATTTGCATTGCTCTGATCAATAGTGATTTGGAGCACCTTTTCATGGGACTAGAAATAGTTTCAATTTCTTCATCTGAAAATTGTCTGTTCATATCATATCTTTTGACCATTTATCAATTAGAGAATGGCTTGAATTCTTATATGTTTGAGTCAATTCTCTATATATTTTAGAAATGAGGCCTTTATCAGAATCTTTGAATGTAAAAAATGTTTTCCCAGTTTATTGTTTCCCTTCTAATCTTGTCTGCATTTATTTTATTTGTACAAAACCTTTTTAACTTGATAGTGTCAAAATGATCTATTTTGTGATTAATGATGATCTCTACTTCTTCCTTGGTCATAAATTCCTTCCTTCTCCACAGGTCTGAGAGGTAAACCATCCTACATTGTTCTAATTTGTTTATAACATCATTCTTTATGTCTAGATCATGGATACATTTTGACCTTGTATTGGTATATGGTGATAGGTGTGGGTCAATGCCTAGTTTCTTCCATACTAGTTTCCAATTTTCCCAGCAGTTTTTGTCAAATAGTGAGTTTTTATCCCAAAAGCTGGGGTCTTTGGGTTTATCAAACATTAGATTACTATTGTCATTGATTATTTTGTCCTGTGAACCTAACATATTCCACTGATCCACTACTCTGTTTTCTTAGCTAGTACCAAATGGTTTTGATGACTACTGCTTTATAATATAGTTTTAGATCTGGTACAGCTAGGCCACCCTCATTTGCTTTTTTTTCCCATTAATTCCTGTGAAATTCTTGACCTTTTGTTTTTTGAGATGAATTTTGTTGTTATTTTTTCTACGTCAGTAAAATAATTTTTGGGAGTTTGATTGGTATAGCACTAAATAAATAGATTAGTTTAGGTAGTATTGTCATCTTTATTATATTCCCTCGACCTATCCAAGAGCACTTGATATTTTTCCAGTTGTTTATATCTGATTTTATTTGTGTGGAGTGTTTTGTAGTTTTGCTCCTATAGATCCTGACTTTCCCTTGGCAGATATAATTTGATTTTACTTTTTACTTTTTCTAATCAAATTAACTAGAGGTTTATCTATTTTGTTGGTTTCTTCATAAAACCAACTTTTAGTTTTATTCATTAATTCAATAGTTTTTTTACTTTCAATTTTATTAATCTCTCCTTTTATTTTTAGGATTTCAAGTTTGGTATTTGATTGG
>JAJPUD010036099.1:0-10019 GCA_023553655.1 Myrmecobius fasciatus
TAGAGAAGGGAGGGCCTTAGAACACAGAATGTCAGAGGGGGGAGGGTACTGAGACCATGGAATGTCAGAGCTGGAAGCCCAATCCCCTTATTTTATAGATGAAGAAAAGGAAACATTTTCTCAGAGAAGAGGGGACTATGTAGCATTTCCAAGGATCTGGATTTGAATTTTGTGTCATTCATGGGAATGACCAGGAACAAGTAAGTCATTTAATATTTCAGACTCTCAGTTTCTCCATCTATGGAACAGGAGCAATGATGCTTGCACCAACTCAAAGGATTATCTTGATTGGTAAGCCCAATGGCCATACCAACTTGAGTTATGGTTATTATTATTAGAATGACTTTCCCAAATGTTGTCTCTTGGTAGAGTCAGGAATTGAACTCTGAGCTCTTGGTGCCAAATCTAAACCTCTTTCTGCAACAGATGATGTAACACAGACACAGAGTTAGACCTCTCCATTGCCTGTTCCATTTAATTACTTGCTCTGTTGACACCTCCTTCTGTCAACCTACACCAGCCTTCTCCCCAAGAAACAAGTAATTAAGCAGAGCAATTATGAGTGTTAATTGCCAATAAATTAGAAAGCAAGTAAAGCAGATAATCCAGTGGCAGAAAATCGAGTGTTGTCTCTATGCAAAGAAACCATGGTGGGCTAGCGCCCTAAGTCAGATGACATCATTGGCTGGTGCTGACCTACTCTTGAACTTGGAAAATTCAAAGCAAATCTCTGAAGATTCTCCTCACTTTCTTGTCTCTGCCAATCAATGGCACCATCACTCTCCTAGTCTCTTTGGCTGAAAACCTTCCAGGCAACTTTGACTTCTTTCTATTTTCCTCTCCTCCCAGGTAGTCGACAAATCCTTGTGAAGTTTCCTTCATTGTCTGTCTTAGATCCATCCCTTCCTTTCTATTCCCATGGTTACCACCCTAATTCAAGCTTCTTATCCCCTCTTGCCTAAGCTATTTCAACAGCTTTCTCAGAGGTCTCAAAGCTTCTAGTTACTCCCCCTGCCCCGATCCATCCTGCTCATTCATTAATATATCAATAGCCTGATATTTCTAAAAATAAATGTTTGATCATGCTTCTATCATCATCAATCCCCAAACAGAGAACTTTGCAGAATAATATACTATTGCAAAGATAGGTTGAACAAAAGGATCTTCTTTGGTTTCAGACATACAGCAACACCAGCCTGAAACCCAGTCAATGGAATACTCTTTTTTCTTAAATGTTATGTAACCTGCAAGTGTTGAACCATTTGATGATACCCAATAGGCAAAATCCAGAGGCTGAGCTGGGTCCCTAGAAAAAGAACCAAATTTAATAGAAAAATTACTGCCCCCACCCCGTTTCAGTGAGTTCTTCACCGAGATCAAATACTGAACTAGGAGCTCCCCATACAGTTTTGCTGAATGCTGAATATGATGTTTTTTGGGTCCCAAACTATACCTTTATTAAAGTTTATATTATATTTTGACTGCCATTGTCTCAGTATTTGCATGATCCACTTAGACTTTCCATGGTCAGTGCTTTGACACTAAAAAAATCTTCAGAAACTACTTATTGATAATAACAACTACCATTTGTATGGCATTTTAAAGTTTGCAGTTTTTGAATGGAATTTCTTTTTGTATCTCTTGCTGCTGACCTTTGTTGGTAATATATAAAAATGCTGATGAGTTATGTGAATTTACTTTGTATCCTGCAACTTTGCTAAAATTTTGAATTGTTTCTAGCAGTTTTTTAGTTGAGCCTCTAGGGTTCTCTAAGTATATCATCATATCATCTGCAAAGAGTGATAATTTGGTTTCCTCATTACCTACTCTAATGCCTTTAATCTCTTTTTCTTCTCTTACTGCCAAAGCTAACATTTCTAACACAATATTAAAGAGTAATGGTGACAGTGGGCAGCCCTGTTTCACTCCTGATCTTATTGGGAATGGTTCTAATTTGGCCCCATTACATATGATGCTTGCTGATGGTTTTAAGTAGATGCGATTGATCATTTTAAGGAAAAGTCCATTTATTCCTATACTCTCTAATGTTTTTAATAGGAATGGGTGTTGTGTTTTATCAAATGCTTTTTCTGCATCTATTGAGATAATCATATGATTTTTGTTACTTTGGTTATTAATATAGTTGATTATGCTGATAGTTTTCCTAAAGTTGAATCAGCCCTGCATTCTTGGTATACATCCTACTTGGTCATAATATATTATCCTAGGGATGACTTTCTGTAATATAGTTGTTAATATTTTATTAAAGATTTTTGCATCAATATTCATTAGGGAAATTAGTCTATAGTTTTCTTTCTTTGTTTTCACCCTACCTGGTTTAGCTATCAGCACCATATCTGTATCATGAAAGGAATTGGGTAGAACACCATCTTTCTCTATTTTTTCAAATAGTTTATATAGTTTTGGAATTAATTGTTCTTTGATTGTTTGGTAAAATTCCCATGTAAATTCATCTATCCCTGGAGATTTTTTCTTAGGAAGTTGATTAATAACTTGTTCTATTTCTTTTTCTAAAATGGGACTATTTAAATAATTTATTTCCTCTTCTGTTAATCTAGGCCATCTATATTTTTGTACATATTCCTCCATTTCATTTTGATCATCAAATTTATTGGCATAAAGTTGGGCAAAGTAACTCCTAATTATTGCTTTAATTTCCTCTTCATTGGTGGAAAGTTCTCCCTTTTCATTTTTGAGACTAACAATCTGATTTTCTTCTTTCCTTTTTCTAATTAAATTAATTAAAGGCTTATCTATTTTGTTGTTTTTTTTTTCATAAAACCAACTCTTAGTTTTATTTATTAACTCAATAGTTTCTTATTTTCAATTTTATTTATCTCCCCTTTTATTTTGAGAATTTCTAATTTGGTATTTAATTGAGGATTTTTAATTTGTTCTTTTTCTAGCTTTTTAAATTGTAAGCTCAATTCATTGATCTTCTCTTTCTTTATTTTATGCAAGTAAGCATTTAGAGATATAAAATTACCCCTTATAACTACTTTGGCTATTTTCCACAAATTTTGGTATGTTGTCTCATTATTGTCATTCTCCTAGAATGTGTCTATGGTTTGCTGTTTTACCCATTCATTCTTTAGGATGATTTAGGACTTAGATTATTTAATTTCCAATTAATTTTTGTTATATTTTCTCCTGGCCTTATATTGCATGTGATTTTTATTGCATCATGATCTGAAAAAATGCATTTACTATTTCTGCCTTTTTCCATTTGATTTTAAGGTTTTTATGCCCTAACACATGGTCAATTTTTGTTCAAGTTCCATGAACCACTGAGAAAAAAGTAAACTCCTTTCTGTCTCCATTCAATTTTCTCCAAATATCTTTCATATCTAACTTTTCTAACATTTTGTTTACCTCAAGTTCTTATTTATTTTGTGATTTGATTTATCTAATTCTGACAGAGCAAGATTGAGATCCCCCACTAGGATAGTTTTGCTGTCTATTTCCTCTTGCATCTCTTTTAACTTCTCTAGGAATTTGGATGCTATACCACTTGATGCATATATGTTTAGTATTGAAATTGCTTCATGATCTATAGTACCCTTTAATAAAATATAGTTTCTTTTCTTATCTCTTTTAATTAGATCTATCTTTGCTTTTACTTGATCTGAGATCAGGATTGCTACCCCTGCTTTTTTTTGTTCACCTGAAGTATAATAGATTCTGCTCCAGCCTTTTACCTTCACTCTGTATGCATCTCTTTATTTTAGATGAGTTTCTTGTAAACAACATATTGTAGGATTCTGGCTTTTAATCCAGTCTGCTATCCTCTTCCATTGTATGGGAGAATTCATGCCATTTACATTCACAATTAAAATAACTAATTCTGTATTTCCTGCCATCTTATTTACCCAAAGTTATGTTTTTCTCTTTCTTTTCCCCTTTCTCCCTTCCCCTCTCCCCAGTATTTTGTTTTTGATGACTACCTCCCTCAAACAGTCCTCCCCCCTTTAGAGCCCCTCCTCCTTTTTTACACCTTTCCCCTAATTCTTCAATTTTCCATTCTATTAGTCTTTTCCTTTCTTTTCCCTATTTCCCTTCCACTTCCCTATAAGGTGGGACAAGTTTCTCTGTGAAACCATATATGTCTGATATTCTTTTTTTAGAGCCCAATCTGATGAGAGTAAGATTCATGCAATGCTCATCCCTCTCCCTTCTTTCTTTCAATTACATTAGGTTTTCTTTGCCTCTTCATGAGATTTTACCTTATTTTTACCTCCTTTTTCCTTTTTCCAGTATTATATCCTTTCCACCTCTAGTTTCTTTTTCATATTATCAAAATAAAATCAAATTATACCCACATTCTCTAAGTATACCCATAATAGAAATATAGTTTTCAAGAGTTCTTTCCTTTTTACCTTTTTAAAGTTTGCAAACAGTTTACAAATATCACCTCATTCAGTCCTCTCAACAACCTGGGGAGCTGAGTATTGTTATTATCTTTATTTACACATGAAGAAATTGAGGCAGATAGAAATTGACCTCCTCAGGATCATACAGCTAGTAAAGTATCTGAAACCAAATTTGAATTTAGAATTTCCCGACTCCAGGACTAATGCACTATTTCCTGTCCCACGTAGATGCCTATGATTATTTCTAGGATAAAACAAAATCCTTAACCTGATCCCTGAAGCTCTCTACAATTTCCCTCCTATATGGCTTTCATTATTGTATCTCATTTCTTTCCTTCATGGGCCAGGTAGGAGGTGCAATGAATAGAGCACAGGCCTAGAGGTAGGAAGTCTCATCTTTCTGAGTCCAAATCTAGTCTCAGACATTTACTAGCCAATGACCCTGGGCAAGTCATTTGCTTAAATTTCCTGAACTATAAAATAAGCTAGAGAAGGAAATGGCAAAGTACTCCAATATCTTTGCCAAGCAAATCCCAAATAGGGTCCCAAAGAGTTAGACAGGACTGGAAAGACTTAACACCCATGCTTTCCTTCACAGACTGGTAAAATGATAAGAAAATTCTACTTGGAAAAAGATTCCTAGGTTTGAATCCTGCCTTCAGCAAGATTGTATGCTGATGAACAAGTCATTTCAATTTTTTGGACCTGTTTCCTCCTTTATAAAATGAGAGTGTTGGATCTGTTGAATTCCAAAGTCCCTTTAATACCTCAATCTATTATTCTCTCCATTTTTATCAGACTGGCATGCTAACTGTTCCTTATTGACAACATTCTATCTTTTACCTTCATACCTTTAATAGTCTCCCATGCTGAGTGTACTCCTTTCTCCTTCTACCTTAGAAAACCACCACTCACTTCAAAGAAAAACCGAAGAGGCTACCTTTAACACCCTAACTTTCCTAATTTTTAGCCTTTCCAGATCCTTCAAGTGACTTCTCTAGTTAATGTACAGAGAATCTTCTTAATAAGCCAAAAGCTGTTTTCTAGGTCAAAGGTTCTTAATCTAGGGTCAATGATTTTTTTAAAAATTTCAATAAATGTATTTCAACAAAATTGGTTTCCTTTGTAATCCTCTTGATGTTTTTACATGTTTAAAAACATGATTCTGAGGAGTCCAAAGGCTGCACCAAACCTCAAAAGGGGTTCACGCCCTTCCCAATATTAAGAACCCTTGCTTTTGGTTCTATATTTCAAGAATGCAAACAGAGCACGTAGACTGTCTATTTGTTATCCTGTGCCCTAGGACCAATGAGTCCAATTTTCAAATGGCATTTTTCTTCCGAAATCTCCCTTATACCACTTCTTAAAAATTGATCATCATTAGAAAGGTGCCCACCAAAAGTTTCTCCATTGCCCTTTGTAACTCAAATTTTTATTCCTCAGAGACTGTGGCCTGCTAAGACGTGTGATTCCAGGCCAGCTGCTCCATCAACTATTGCTCTGATACCTCCTCCTGGCATAGAGGTGACCCTGCATTCTTAAAGGCTATACCAGAAAAGTAAAATGAATGAAGCCAAAAACACAGATTTAGGACTAAAAGGGTTCTCAAAGGCCGTAGTCAGTTCAATCCCTTCAATTTATAAGCTACAACTCAACAAAAATCCAAAAGATAGCCCATAGTAAAGTCGAAATTCAGACCAGATCTTTGGATTCCAAACTCAATCCCCCTACTCAATAAATTCTAATGGCTTCCTATCATCCCCAAGAACAAATATAAAACTCTTTATTTGGCATTCAAAGCCCTTTTCAGTCTGGTCTCTTTGATTTTTCTAATGTTTTTACACTTTATTCTTTTCCATGTACTTTGTAACAGAGACATTTTATTTCCTGACTTTTGCAGGCACTTTCAGTAACCATTCCCCCATGCTTGCTGGCTTTCCTAACTTCCTTCAAGTCCCAGTTAAAATTTCACCTGCTGCAAAAGACTTTCTCAGTTCTCTTAAAGGCTATTCTCTCTATTGATTGTCCCAATTTTATCCTATAGATGTAAAAGTATGCTCATAAATGTATAACAACTGGCTTTCTGGAAGAAAAATGTACAACACACTTTAAACTTTAAGCTCCATTAACATTCTCTCTTTCACTTTCTTAAGTCTATACAATCAACAGAACAATAAATCAAACCCTGATTTGTAGTGTTTGCCAATTTCTGAAATGTAAATACTCACTGAAAATTTAACATGAATTCCATTTTCTGTAGGAAATGCTCTGTAATTGTAACAATCCACAGTGACCTCTTCCTCCTTCCAGCACCTACTGCATTTACTGCTAGTAATATCCAGTGGTGTTCTGGTAAATGTCTCACAATCAGCTCTTCAAACAATGTATGTAAAATATACTTTTAAGCTTAGTCTTCAGTGTTGACATTTTCTACATCATTTTCCTAAGTCCAGACGATCAAGGAAACAATAAACCCAGCCCTGATTCTTTTGTGGATTTCGGAGGTGTACGTAAATGCTCATGCTAAAAAAAAATTTATTTGACTCTGGAGAAAGGGTTCAAGCTGGCTACTCAAACTCATACACAAAATGAAAAGCAATATGGTGTTATGAATAAGGAGTTGGCATTAGAATCAAGAACTGATTTCAAATCCTGCCTTATATATTTACTGATTGCATGACCCTGATTAAGTCACTTAATTGCTCTCTTCGTCCATTTCTTTATCTGTAAAATAAGGGAGTTAGATTCAGGGGCCTCTAAATTTCCTTCCAGCTTTACCTCTATGATAATAGATATAATTATATGATATTTTATATACATATATTATGTTTTCTATTTAATGTATTTAATTTTAATGATGTTATTTAATTAATTTAATTTAATCTGAAAGACTATGAGTCATTGGGAGTGAAGATGGGATTCAAATTTAATAAATTTGATAATTATATAATAATATGATCCAATAGCCCAAACCATAGAATGGATTGGAAATATTATAGAGAAAGCAACATGGCATAGTGGATAAAGAACTGATCTCACATGAAGCCAAGAAGAGAGGGATTCAAGACCTGTACTATACCGATAAAATCCCTTGTCATATTAAAGAAAAATAAAATGACAGAACCGAAAGATGGGAAGAAACCTAGAACATGGAATGTCCAAACTAGAAAAGACTTTAGAGATGATCTACCCAGTTTCAATGTGAAGTCCCCAGCATACCTCCTAATTTGTTACTTTTTTCCACTGCTGTCAAACCTGTTCTATGGAGGGAGGGAGACTTTTAATGGAAATATTCTTATGGTCCCTGGCTGCAGCCTAAATGTATTGAAAGCCAGGATGCCCAGTATCTAGACACTGGATATTCTAATATTAGAGTACCTGGAAGATGAACTTCACAAAATAGACATCATTTTTCTCAAGAGAAAGCAGTATTTAATGACAACAATCAAACACACACTATTAGAGAAAATTCCTATCTCAGTAAAACATGTAGATCTATATAAATGACTCCTAGATAATGAAAATAGAATCCATAATAGTAATCTTAAAAATATGACACAATTATACCTGGAAAGAGGATGGAAGTGAATTAGTGTAGGGGTGTTGATCAAAATAATTTGCTCAAGTTAATGAATTTATAAAAAGGTGAACCTTTATTGGGATTTTGTATTTTCCTATAAAGGGTATGGATGTGCCCATTGGTTGCCCATTGCTAACTGGTTGAGAAGTTTGGGGATATCTCTTTAGGTCTCAGCAATAGGAATGAATTAATTGACTTAGATGGTTGAAGACTGATTCTTTGTCTGGTGTGGGAGAAAAAAAGGGGGAATTAGTTGCAAAGTTGTCCCTTTTGATAAAAGACATTCAGAGATAGTGTTGAGAAAAAATCAGAGAACTGAGGATGTGGGGGAGGGGGAAATTCTGTTCAACTGCAGAACTTATTAATGACAGCTTTGGAACAAAGGAACATTGTAAGTACACATGAAATCACTCACCTGGCCCAAGAAGGAACAGTGATAGGCAGTGATGGAGTCCTTTAACCACTTGGTCTCAGGATAATTCCAAGCTTACTTTTAGAGTTGTAGCATGAAGCTAAAAGCCTATATGAGTCACTGGGAGTGAAGGTGAGATTCAAAGGTAGAACACAAAGTGTATTAAATGTTTGTGAGCTATGTTGTTTGCCAGTTTATGTTATTATATATTTTCCATGTAGTGAAATAAAAACCATATTGTACCAGAGATATATTGTCACTTTGAATGCTTGCATAGGAATTGGGGATGCTTTTAAATGAGATAATGTCTGTAAAGTGCTTATAAACTTTAAAGTGTTATGCAACCATCAGTCACTGTTTTGTGATTCTGTTTATCCATTGTATGGAGACCTTGACATATACTATATTTTGAGGTTCTCAGAGGAAATTCTGGGTGGGAGATAATTTGAATCAATGAAATTTGATTTTTTTGACCAGCCCCCATGATTGGAGTTGAGCCATATGAGTCAAGAGTATTGGACACTGGACCACTAGTTATATTAACAGCCTGTACTTGGAATTCCTAACTAGTAGTGAGAGAAAAAGGAAAAAAAGGGCATGGTCACTATTCTTCCCATGGAGAGAGTAGCCTTTTGTTCAACTCTGCCTGTGGATGAGTTGAAGGGCCTCTTCACTCTATCCCCCCAAAGAGAAAAAAGCCATGGCAGGAGCAATAACTGAAGGATGCTTTGTTAAGTCACTCCTGGTTGGCCAGAAGGGAAGGGAAAGTCATGGGATAAAAATAATGTCCTCAGAAAACTTATCTGAAGTTCCAGCTAGACTTCAGTCACACCAGGTCCCAGACTTTCAGTCACATGCCTTTTGGCTATGATCTAAGCCTGATCCTCAGCTCCTTTTTCAGGGTGAGATAATATTTTCTCTAGATCCCAAATTTTGCCATAAATCAATCAGTTGTGTACCAAGAAGTCTCAATCAATCCACGGAGCTCTATTAAGCACTTACTATATGCTAGGTACTGTGCTAAATATTAGGGATAAAAAAAGGCAATCCCTGATCTCAAACTGCTTAAAGGGACAGAAAACTACCTTATTAAATTCATCAGAAATCACTGATTTAAATCGAGGTGGGGCTACCTTATTCATAACAGTAATCCTCCTGCCAGGGGGAGCTAGGTGATAGTACAGTGTGCAGAGTCAAACCTGGAGTATGGAAGACTTAGCCTTGGGAATACCAATCTGACCTCAGATACTTACCAGCTGCATGGTCCTGGACAAATCACTTAATCTTATTTACCTCAGTTTCCTCATCTGTAAAATGAGCTGGAGAAGGAAATGGCAAGCCATTCCAATACCTTTGCCAAGAAAACCCCAAATGGGGTCATGAAGAATCAGAGAAGACTGAAAAATGACTGAACCTGAACAAGCTTCCCCTACAATCCCTGATCCACTGGGGACCACTTCTGCTACTTAAGTCAAGTGAAGGAAGATCAGCCTCCCTGGTCTCTCCTTTAATCAGCTAGAAAATATTCATTGTTAATTAGGTAATTGCAAGGCTGAGTTGGGGACTTTTAATATTATTACCCGGTGCTCTTTTATGTGAATATGGGCGTTTTCTTTCCTAACTAGACTACCCGCTA
>JAJPUD010036100.1:0-10019 GCA_023553655.1 Myrmecobius fasciatus
CTCTGTCTCTGTCTCTCTCTCTCTCTCTCACACACACACACACACACCCCTTCTCATCTGGTCCTTTTGGGTTTTTGGAAGCTGAATCTCCTGTCCCACAGTCAATGACCTCCCCATCTGTCTCCCCCATTAAGACTCTGAGAAGCATGCATTTCCCATTCAGAGCCCCTTTACCCCAATGTTTTCCCTTCTCAGAGCTCTTACCAACGCTGGCCAGGAAAGTGTTCACGAGCAGAGCCCCCACCACCGTGACCCTGAAGAATGGCATAGGTAGGTGGCTGGGGAAGAGTCTCCTAGTTTCTGGGCTCCAGAGCTCTTTTCATTCACTCATTCACTCATTCGTTCATCCATAAGCATTCTTTAAGTGTGCAATATGTGCAGACATTTTGCTGAAAAGTCAATAAACCTTGCCCTCAAGAAGCACACGTTCCACTGGAAGATACGACAATTCTACAAATAAGACTTGGTGAGTCACTGTGCCCCTGGGGGCCTCATGTTGGCCATCTGGACAGTAAAGGTTCCGACTAGATGGTTCCCCACCCAGATCTACGATCTTAAGTAAATGCAAAGGGATTCTATTGATAAATAGTAAACATGAAGTAACTTTAGGAAAGAGAAGTGACAAGTAGGGGATCTGAGAATACCCTGGGCAGAAAGTGGGCATCCAAACTGAGCCAGCCGCCTGCCCAGGGATTCACTTGATCCCAAGAGGTGGAGAGGAGGGGGGAGTTCATTCAAGGTGTGATGACATGGAGGGGAGATGGAATGTTTGTATGGGGAGCGACAAAGAAAGCAAGAAAGTCTGGAACGTAGAATTCTAGGAAGAATAATGACCAATAAGCCTAGGAATGATGGGATCGGCATGGTGGAGTAGGAAAGGTGGTGGTTCCTGGGCAGACAGAACTCGTGGCTATACCTTGCCCACTTGGCTGGGACAGGAGAAAGTCTCAGGAAGTTATGAATGGGAAGGGACCACTGGGAACTGTAGATCCCAACACTGGGATATATTGTGGGCTGACAGGACAATACATAAGACGTGGTTGTAGGTTGTAAGGTGGCATTATGGGTATAATTCTTCCCTGTGCTTTTACCATTCCCAGGTGATGGCAGCATCCGCCTGGTGAGAGGTGCCAACCCCTGCCAAGGCCGAGTGGAGATCCTGCATGATGGTACATGGGGCACTGTGTGTGATGATGACTGGGGGCTCCCAGACGCCACTGTGGTCTGCCGCCAACTGGACTGCGGCAGTGCTGTGGCTTCTAAGACCAATGCCTACTTTGGCTATGGCACCGGCCACATCTTGCTAGACAACGTCCACTGTGATGGCCGAGAGCTGCGCCTGGCAGCGTGTCCCAGTCTGGGATGGGGCATTCACAACTGTGGGCACCATGAGGATGCTGGAGTCATCTGTTCAGGTACTGAGAGAGGAGCGCCAATCATCAACCATTTCTTGGGCACCTCCTGTGTGCCAGGGAGACAACATTCTATTGCACCAAACCCTCCCCAATGTGTTCTAGAGGAAAGGGATTTGGACTAGCAGGTCAGAGACTGGCTCTTCATCTCAGCTCTTTGAACCTGGGTTCAAATCTCACTCAGATATCTACTATCATATGATTCTGGGCCAGACAGTTAAGCTCACTGTGCATCAGTTTGCTCATCTGTAAAATGAGAGGATTGGGCTCAATAAACTCTTATTGCTCTAAATATAAGAGCCTTTGATTCTGCTTCACTGTCAGGGCTGTGAAAATCAAATGAGATCAGAGAATCATAAATGTCCAAGAGGCTCCAGTGTTTTAGGAACCCTCCAAGTCAAAATCTTCATTTTATAGGTCAGGATGACGAGGTCCAGAGAGTTAAGTTACTTGTCTAAGGTCACACAGATAAGAACTGGCAAAGCTGGGATTTTCTCATCTCCCTTATACTACATTGGTAAAACTCCTTGCAAAACATAAAGTACTACATGAAAGTAAAGGATTGTAAAAAAAAATAATCAGCAATTATAATCAGATTGTCCTGGTTTCATATCCACCTCAAAGTCCCAGTGCCATCTCTGCCCTTTGAATCCTGGAACTGACCACTTTTCCTAGGGCCATCCCCAAAGTCCATTAAGCTTGTTTTTTCCAAAGTGGGTACAAGGTGAACTTTCAGCATTTGGAGATGTGATCTGGCCCTCACTCTCTTTTTTTTTCTTTTAAAAAATTAATAATAGCTTTTTATTTTCAAAATACATGCAAAAATAGTTTTCAACATTTGCCCTTGCAAAATCCTGTGTCCCAAGTTTTTTCTCCCTCCCTTTCCCCCATCTTCCTCCCCTAGACAGCAAGCAATCCAATATAGGTTAAACATGTGCAACTCTTCTAAACATATTTCCACATTTATCATGCTGCACAAGAAAAATCAAATGAAAAAGGGAGGGGGGGAAAGAGAAAGAAAAAACCCCAAACAACAAAAAACTCTCACCTACTTTCATTGCTAACCAACTCCCCCTTCTTCCCAGTGTGCTACCCATTTTTCCATTCCTCTTTCCATTTGCCTTTTTTCTTTCCTTTTTTTAAAATTAATACTTTTTATTTGCAAAACATATGTATGGGTAATTCCTCAACATTAACCCTTACAAAGCTTTCTGTTACAAATTTTCCCTCCTACTCCCCACCCCTCCCCTAGATGGCAGGATATCCACTACATGATAATTATGTTAGAATACTTAAGAAATCGAATATATGTATAGTTATTGCATCATTTTTTGTGCAGGAGAAATCATATCTACAAGAAAAAATAATCTGATAAAGGAAATACAATGCAAGCAAACCTCAATAGAGAACATGAAAATGTTATGTTGTGGTCCACATTTCACATCCCTCTCTCTGGCTGTATATGGCTCTCTTCACCGAACAATTGGAACTGGTTTGAAACATTTCATTGTTGAAGAGAGTCATGTCCATTAGAACTGATCGTCATATAGTATTGTTGTTGCCGTGAAAAATGATCTCCTGGTTCTGCTCACTTCACTGAGCATCAGTTCATGCAAGTCTCTCCAGGCCTCTCTGAAATCGTCCTGCTGATCATTTCTCACAGAACAATAATATTCCATAACATTCATATACCATAATTTATTCAGCCATTCTCCAATTGATGGGCATCTATTCAGTTTCCAGTTTCTAGCCACTACAAAAAGAGCTGCCACAAATTTTCTTTCCTTTTTCAATCCACTTTCCTTCCCTCCTTCTTGCTCCCCCTCCTTTCCCTAAATCCACCAATCCCAGATGCCCCTCCATAAACTACCTACCCCCAGGCCAGTGCTTTCTCAATAGAGAAAGAACAGCTACCACCTCCACCAGGTTATTGGAACCTCCCCTCTCAGGGATCATGTTTTTATTATCACAGGAGCCTTCAGAATGTCTTACTCCAGGGAAGTAAAAAATGAATAGACTTTGGAAGCTCTGGGACAGACTGATAGGATTTGGTGAGGGAGGACTGGCTTCTGAATCCTCCTGTGCCATCCTGCTTAGTGAAGGACCAATCCTAGACCCTCTTTATCTAATAGAGAGAAGGGAAGAAGCTGACCAGGACAACTGGCTGCTGAGCATCCTTGGAGAGGGAGTGGGTGCAACAGGCACTGGCTCTATGTGGAAAGGAAGTGGCTCTGAATGGCTGTGACTTTGCCTCTGAGAAGGAGCTGATGTGTGCCTGTCTATCCCCTCCCTCCCCAAGCACATTCTGTATTTCTGCTGGATCTGCTGATTACTGTCTCTAATGTTAATCATTCTCTGGCATCCCTTATTAGCCAGCTGGGCACTCTATTTCTGGGGCTCTGCCAATGAGAGGAGACTTGGGGATTTTCCTCCTTCCATGCTCTACTCCCCTAGACAAGAACTGATGGGAAGGATATAAAGCAGGGCGGGACTTATTGGGCTACACCCGGGAGGGTTGGATTTGACCCCAAAAGGTAAGCTGTAGCTGAAATATTGCTTCCCAGAGTTCCCCCAAGTTGGTGCCATGAATCTACTCCAAAAGATCCCAGGAGTACTCAGGAAAGAGATAGGATAATGGCTAGAGGGATGACCTTAGAGTAAGGAAGATCTCTGCCTGACATGCCCTCGCTCTGGACCCTGTGTGACTCCTAGGGCTAGAACCAGAAATGATCCTGAAAGTCATTTATTTTGCAGAGGAGGAAACTGAGGTTTAAGGGGGTCAAAGTAGTGACTTGCCTAAAGTCATCAGAGGTAGGATCTGAAACCCAGTCCTCTGACTATCCAGCTGGAGTTACTTCCAGGGAATTATTCTTCTCTAAAGCTGCTTACCCTTTCAGTGCCCGAGGCAACTCCTTAGGACTCTAAATTACAGGGAAAGTGCAGATCCATATTGGCAGAGGGAATTTCCTCACTGGGAGGTTCCCCCAAGGCTGAAATCTCTGGCTTGGGCAGGGCGCATTTATTGATCCTCTGAGAATGTCAGACCTTATTTTCTTGTGTTCTTTTTACAGGACGCAGTGTTCCCACTGTTATGTCCTCCCCAGCCCTGCTCACCAGAGATGGCAAGGTCAGGCTCACCGAGCCAGCTACAGGTAAGGGGGAAGAATACAGACTCCCCAGCCCCTTGGTGCTGGACAGCTCCCGAGTGAGCAGATCAGCCGCCAAGCCTCTGGACAGGGAGTCCATAGCTTGGTGGGCACTTGGGTGTATGTGTGTGTATGTGAGGGGGGAGTGTCAGAATTATTTGGGGAAGGCTATGACTGACTTCTCCCCTAACCTAAGGAGTTTAGCCTTTAGTTGACATATAGATAGAAAAATAATTGATAAGTCCCCACACGTAGAAGATTTCAGTTAAGAAGAGGGCAGAGAGAAGCCAGATTAAAGATCATTTGGGTTGCCATGATCAGCGAAGGGATTCAAGGTAGGTAGGATCCAGACAGGAGGGAGAGGGCACCCCCCCCCCCGGAGGAAGCCCTAAAACTTAAGGTAGAAATCTTCATGGGAGTTGGAAGGGAAACTGAGGAAAGGGTCCAAATGACAATTGTATGACAGAGGTGTCTGATTAGATGGCTCTGGTCTATTAAGTATTACTACAATTCTAAATTGACTGGAGTGGAGGGTTCAGGAAGGAGAAAAGGATATAAAGCTGGAAAGGTAGATAGTAGGGCTAGCATATAGGAGACCCTAAAAATTCAGTGTGTGATAAGGACCAGGATTTTTGTGGATACCTGTCCTCCCTTGCCAATGTCCCACGACTTCCTGCAGAAGAGTTTTGGTTTGGGGTCCGGTTTTTTTAAGGGGGGAGAAAGTTGGAGGCAATTGGGGTGATAGGAGTGGGATTTTTGTGATACCTGCCCTCCCTTGCCAATGTCCCACGGCTTCCTGCAGAAGAGTTTTGGTTTGGGGTTGAGGTTTTTTTTTGGTGGGGGGGAGGAAGTTGGAGGCAATGGGATTAAATGATTTGTCCAATGTCACACAGCAATTAAGTATCTGAGGTTAGATTTGAACTTGGGTCCTCCTCTCTCCAGGGCTCACACTCTATCTGCTGTACCCCCTAGATGTCCCTTAGAAGAGTTTTTTTTAAATAGTCTAACCTAACTATTGGAGAAGGGCCTAGGAGCACCTACTTCATAGGATTAGTATGAGGATAGAATGGAATAATCTCCCATCATCCCAATGGGAAAACCTTAAAGGACTATGTAAATATGAGCTAGTCTTACTGAATTATAATAATTCTATTATAGGAGTAGGCGTAGAGCAGGGATGGGAGACTAGGGTTGGAACTTGCATTTGGTTAAATTGGGACCCACGTTGGGATGGGATTCGAATCTGGGGCTAAAATTCAGGTTTCACCTGGGCTTGGAACAGGACGCAGAACAGGGTTGGAAGCACAGTGAAGTTCAAGGGCTAGTTTGAGACGGCGCCAAAGTCGGGTTCTATTGGTCGAGGTCAAAATAGGTATTAGAATGAGACCAATTTTGAGGGTTGGGTTAAGATTGATTTAAAATAATAATAATTTCAACCACATAAACAAGATTTTACCCACCTGGGCAATAGTCTATAGAACACTGAATATAAAAGAATAATGGACAGTGACTTGTCCCAAGACCATTTCTATGGGATGATGATGATGATGATGATGATGATGGCAGCTAACACTTACATAGTGCTTACTATATGCCAGGCGCTCTGCTAAATGCTTGACAATTACTGTCTCGTGGGGTCTTCAGCAATCCTGGGAGATGGGCGTTGTTATGCCCATTTTACAGATGAGGAAATGAGGCAAGCAGAAGCAAAGTGTTTTGCTCAGATCACGCAGCTGCTAAGTGTCTGAGACCAGATTTGAACTCGGGCCTGGCACTCTAACCACTGGTTGCCCCCACCTGTATGTGAGCTGTAACATGTCAGAGAAGTCAGCTGAGAATCTCTCCCAGACTTGGTCTCTGTGGGGGCCAGGACTGAGAGACGTCCCCCAGAGTGGGAGGAGGAGATCGATCCTGAGCTGGAAGTCACTTCTGGGACTGAGGGAACTCTAAGGTTATGTGGCAGTGGGAGGTGGGACTGGACCTGGGACCCCCGAGTCCAAAGTTGTGCCTGCACCTCGATGGCTGCCCCCAGGTCCCTTCCACCCCTAGACTGATGATCCTGTGATCCCATGTTATGTGTGACCTCTCTGTGCCTCAGTTTCCCCATTGTTAGGTCCCTAATAATGAAGCTATGACTAAGGTTATGGTAGCGGATGGAGCCTGCACAGGGGTCACAACATGAGTCTGTCCCTCCTTACTGGCTGTGTGAAGCTCGGGGAAGGGGAAGACCAGATTTGGGGACAAGGACGGGGTGGGGGGGGCAGAGGGCTGGGGGCTTCCCCAGGGCCATTCTCTCTTTCAGTCTCCCCCCCTTGTTCCCCATCCTGTGCCCATGGTCATGATTGGCCCCTGGCAGGAAGCCAGACCCTTCTCAGGTCTCTTGTTATCTCTGCAGTAACAGAAGCCGCTGCTGAGCCCACCAGGGAGGCAACCCCCCTTACCGCAGCCCCAGGAAAGAAAAGTAAGGGGACCTCCGGGCTGGACGGAAGCTGGGTGGGGGCGGGCCTTGATGGTGGGGGCCCCGGGCCTTGGGGGGAGGGCGGGCCTTGGTGGGGGGGTCCCAGGCTGGAGGGCAGTCTGCATCTCCTCCAGCCCGTCTTCCCCCACCGTAGGTGGCCGCCTCCGCCTGGTGAGCGGGCACAGCCCCTGCCAGGGCCGCGTGGAGGTTCTCCACGAAAGCCGCTGGGGCACGGTGTGCGACGACGACTGGGACTTTGCTGATGCTCAGGTGGCGTGCCGGGAGGCGGGCTGCGGGCGCGCCGTGGGGGCCACTGTCCTGGCCTACTTCGGCTACGGGAGGGGCCCTGTCTTGCTGGACAACGTGGACTGCGCGGGCACAGAGGCCCGCCTGGCTGACTGCTTCCACTTGGGCTGGGGCCAGCACAACTGCGGACACCACGAGGATGCCGGTGCCATCTGTAGGGGTGAGCGGCGAGTGGGTGGGGATGGGAAGGGAGGGCATCGGCCCCTGGGGGAGAGGAGGAGGGGAGCCGGAGCTCGGGGCCCTGGGGAGCAGGAAGGGGGGAACAGGATGGAGCCAGCTCAGGTACCCCCCCCCAGGCTGGCCTGGCATCTAGTCCCTCTTCTCCTGGCCTTCTCAGCCACGCTCTCCCTTCGGTCCCTGCCCCCGACTCATTTAAACCTTCTTCCATTGGTACCTAATCATGAAGAGTCAGCCTCCTGTTCAAGGCCTTCAGAACCTTCTGTCCCCCTCCCCCTTTCCTTAAGCCTGGGATATAATGGGAGGGGGTCACGGGAGTGGTGGAGCCGGGTCTACAAAGGAAAGGGGCCTAAGAGGCCTCCTTTGACAGATGGGGAAACTGAGGCCCAGAGAGGTCACACATAACATGGGATCACAGGATCATCAGTCTAGGGGTGGAAGGGACCAAAGAGGCCAGCTGGTCTACCTCCTCCTTTGACAGATGGGGAAACTGAGGCCCAGAGAAGTTAAAACATGAAATCACAGAGCCTCAGTCTAGGGGTGGAAGGGACCTAAGAGGGAGTAAGGAGAGACTCCTCAGCAGGAAAAATGGTGGCTTGGGGAAAAGGTCCCCAGCCCCTATGTCTGCATGGGGATGCCCAAGTCACAAAGGATTCCTCTCCTACCATCAGAATTAGAGACAGCAGGCCTGGAGTTAGAAAGATCTGGATTCGAATCCAGATCCAGATACTCCCTGCCAAGTCACTCAATCTCTGCCTCAATTTCCTCAATGTAAAATGGGGATAATATTTTAAAGGCATACAGTAGGCACTCAATAAACACTTATTTTTTCCCCTCCCCCTTCCTGAATGCGGTGATGTCCTGCTCGTTTCCCCTACTGCGGCCCTGGCCCCTGGATCTTTCTCACAGAGCCCGGGGTAGAGGAGTCAGTACCACAAGTGTGGCGAGATGTCCCTGAGACTACGACAAAGGTGGCAGCCAGTGTACCTCCCAGGGATGGTAAGTGGGTGCCCCGCCTGGCCCCCTCTGCCTAGGTTAGATGCCTGTGTCATTGACAGCGGACTGGGCTGGGAGTCCAGAGGCTTGAGTTCAAATCCCTTTTTTTTTTCTTTCTTCTTCTTTTTTTTTTTTTTTTTGCTGAGGCAATTGGGGTTAAGTGACTTGCCCAGGGTCACACAGCTGTTACGTGTCTGAGACCAGATTTGAACTCAGGTCCTCCTGACTTCAGGGCTGGTGCTCTATCCACTGCACCACCCAGCTGCCCCTGAGTTCAAATCCTTTTCCACACCTTGGACAGACTCTGTTTTCTCATCTGTAAAATGGGCCAGTTGGGTTTCTGAGGTCCCATCTAGCTCTCAGCCTCCAGTTATTACAGAGTCGTACAGAAGGGACATAGAAAGGCCATAAGGACTGACTGGAGATCAGAGATCAAGCCTGAGGAGACAGGCTGGGGGAAATGCTGACCACACACCCAAGCACAAGGTGGGAGAAATGGGCTGATCTCAAGGGTTCACTAACAGAAGTTGGGTTCAGAACATTCCGGTCCCACTGGATCCAGACCTAGTCAGGTCACCCCGGGGTCTTACTCCCAGTTCTGAAGGCCACATCATTCAGTTTTCAGTCACGTCCCACTCCTCACGAGTCCATTTGGAGTTTCCTTGTGGAGTTACCGGAGGGCTTGGCCATTTCCTTCTCTAGATCACTTGACAGCTGAGGAAACTGAGGCAGACAGGGTGGAGTGACTGTCCAGGACCCCCAGCTGGGAAATATCTGGGGCCAGATCGGAACTCTGGCTTGGCACTGTACACCTAGCCGCTCCCTTTAAGAAGGCCATTGATCATGCAATATGGGGATCTATTGGAAGAAATAAGGATATTGGGCCTGGAAAAGAGAAAATACAGGGCGAGCTTGTCACATGGAAAGCTGTTTACTCCTCAAAGCTAGGGGTGTGCCAGAGTCAATCCATCCAAAACATCAACAGGCCTTTCTTAAGCCCCTACTATGTGCCAGGCAGAGCTAAGGGCTGGGGGGATGGGTTCTCCGGGCAGGGGTCGAACTCGGCTGTCTCCAGGGTTTCTTCTAGCTCTCAGACTCCGACCGGGCGACGTCGGGTTTTCCCATCAGCTTTCATATTTTTCAAACGCGGGCCATCTCTTTTCCACATATTTCCTCCCTGACACCTGAGGATGCGAACTGTGAATTCCCATCAGGCCAGGGGCTTTCTCAGGGCAGGATGTGGGCACCTTGCTGAGGGGCAGGGCTGATGTCTCCCTTAATCCTTGGTGAATCCCAAGGGACCGTATCCTGGGCTCTGGTTCCCAGGATACGGACTGAGGCTGAGGGGTGGGGGGATGTTTGTGCTTTGTGCCCATCCCACTTTGGATGTCTCATCTGGTTTCTCCTCCTCTTCTTCCTCTTCTTCCTTTTCCTTCTCCTTCTCTTCCTCCTCCTCCTCCTCCTCTTCTTCCTTTTCCTCCTCCTCCTCTTCTTCCTCCTCTTCCTCCTCCTCCTCCTCTTCTT
>JAJPUD010036101.1:0-10017 GCA_023553655.1 Myrmecobius fasciatus
GCTTTTACTTGGTCTGAGATCAGGATTGCTACCCCTGCTTTTTTTTGGTCAACTGCAGCATAATAGATTCTGCTCCAGCCTTTTACCTTCACCCTGTATGTATCCCTATGTTTTAGATGTGTTTCTTGTATACAACATATTGTTGGATTCTGGTTTTTAATCCAATCTGCTATCTGCTTCTGCTTTAAGTGAGAGTTCATTCCATTCACATTTACAGTTAAAATAACTAATTCTGTACTTCCTGCCATCTTATTTACCCTAGCTTATGCTTTTGTCTTTCTTATCCCCTTACCCTCCTTCCTAAATTTTGCTTTTTATAACCACTTCCCTCAAACAATCCTTCCCCTTTAGAGCCCCACCCACCCCTTTTTTCCCCCTTTCCCTCCTGTTTCCTTATAAGTATGTCTATTATTCCCTCAGAGCCAAATCTGGTGAGATGGAGATTAACCCAATTCTCATTCCCCTCCCTTTTTTCCCCTCAATCATTATAGGTTTTCTTTGCCTCTACTGTGATGTAATTTCCCTTATTTTTCCTCATTTTCCTCTTCTTCCAGTGTTATCCCTTTTCTACCTCTAATTTATTTTTCAGTTTATCGTATCATAATAATCATAAAATCACAATGATCATATCATAATCATAAAATCACAGTAATCGTATCATAATCATAATGTAGTAATAGATTCATAAAATCAACCCTCATTCTATAAGTATGTATAACATAAATATAGTTCTCACGAGTTTTTCTTCCTTGTTACCTTTTTATGTTTCTCTTGTGTTCTGTGTTTGTAAATCAAATTTTTTGTTCAGTTCTGGTCTTTTCAGTAGAAATAGGTGAAATTCTCCTATATCATTGAATGACCATCTTCTTCCCTGGAAGATAATGCTCATTCTAGCTGGGTAACTTATTCTTGGGTGTAATCCAAGTTCCTTTGCCCTTCGGAATATCTGATTCCTGGCCCTTCGATCCTTCAAAGTAGAAACTGCTAGGTCCTGTGTGATCCTAATTGTGGCTCCCCGATATTTAAATTGTTTCTTTCTGGCTTCTCGTAATATCGTTTCCTTGGTATGAAAGTTCTGGAATTTAGCCACAATATTTCTGGGGGACTTAATTTCTGGGTTTCTTTCAGGAAGTGATCGGTGGATTGTTTCAAGGAGTATTTTGCCTTCTGGGTCTAAAATATCAGGGCAGTTTTCTTTTATGATTTCCTGGAATATAGTGTCTAGGTTCTTTTTTTTCATCATGGCTTTCAGGAAGCCCTATAATCCTTAGATTGTCTCTCCTAGATCTATTTTCCAGGTCAGTTGTTTTTCCTAGGAGATATTTCATGTTTTTCTCTATCTTTTCATTGTTTTTGTTTTTGTTTGACTGATTCTTGCAGTCTTGATGAGTCATTCATTTCCAATTGTTCGATTCTAATTTTTAATGTCTTATTTTCTTCAGTTACTGTTTTTAGTTGCTTTTGCAATTGCCCAATTACATATTTTTGTTCATTGCATTCTTTTTCCATTTTTTTCTATTTTATTTTGCAGTGATCTCATTTCGTTTCCCCATGTTTCTTCTAACTCTCTTTTAAGATTCTTTATGTAATCTTCAAAGAAAGCCTTGTGACATGGAGACCAGTTTATGTCTCTCTTTGGGGCTTTTTCTGGAGTTGCTTTACCTTTAGGGGCCTCAGGATTTGAGGTCTGTTCTTCCCTTTCTCCATAAAAATTGTCTATGGTTAGAGTTCTTTTTGTTTTTTTATTCATTTTTTTTAAGGTGTGAGGTCTGTTTAGGGCAAAGGTGGGGCAGCTGCTTTAATTTGCCCTAGGCCAGTTCTGCTGATTGAATTATTTCAGGGACTGGGCAGTTCTGCTTAATGAATTATGTCAGCTGCTGGGCAGTTCTGCTTTAGTTCACCCTGGGGCAGTTCTGCTGATTGAATTATTTCAGGTACTTGGCAGCTCCCCTAATTGAATTATTTCTGGTACTGATCAGTCCTGCTGATTGATTGATCACCCTAGGGTGTTGTGTAATGGCAGCTAGGTCTGATGCTCATCAGGGGTTCAGTGGTTCACAATATACCCCCCACAAAAGGCAGACCGGACAAACAACCTGCCCACAATCAGGACAGATTGGCCCAAGAGGCCCCGAGAGTGTTCCCAGGTGTGTGAAAAGCACAACACTCCCACTCCTCTTCCCACTCCTGTTCCAGCTCCCTACTCCAGCTCCCTGCCCCAGCTCCCTGCCCTGCTCTCCCTGCGCTGCATTCTGGGTTCAGCAGACCACCCCCCTGCCCAATTAAAACAGACCTGTTTTGAGGTTCTTCCAGAGTATCTTCTTCTAGAATCATGTTGTCCTCCAGATATTGTGGATTTTTTTGCTTCAAAATCAGTCTAGAGGCTTCATATGTTGTTGGTTTGAGGGAAAGTTAGATGAGGTTACAGAGACTCCTGTCTGACCTCAGCCACCATGGCTCCACCCCCTGGAAGGAAAGGCCCACAATTCTAAGTTTCAAAGAATTTCTTTCATCTTGGGACTCTGTTATCTTCTTTTCTAGTTGGCCAACTTTTGTTTCATAATCTTCTTGTTTTTCATGGATGGTTTCAGTTATTTAAGTTTTCTCTCAATTTCTCTCATTTGATTTTTAAATTCTTTTTTGAGATCTATAAATTCTCTCTGGGTAGAAAAATATTTCATGTTACTCTTTGGGGTAGAAGAAGCTTTTTTTTTACTTCAGTATTCTCCTCTGAAGATGAATCTGAGTCTTCCTTGTTCTCATAGTAAGTTTCGATGTTGGGCTTCTTTCTTCTTTGGAGGTTCACTTTTAAATGAGAAATATTAGTTTAAGCACCTCTAGTTGTGCGGTAGAAGGGATGATGTTTCTGCCTTCACTTCAGCTCTTCCCTCTGACCTGGAATCTTAAACCTAGAGCTCCTGGCTCCTGCAAGTGCCTGTAGCCAGCAGAATCCCTGTCCTACTTCCTCTGCACTCACAGGTGTATTGGTTCCTTTTTGCCCAAGGCCATGACTCTGCATCACAGTTAGGCTTATCATTCCTAATCAGTCAAGGTTGCCTCAGTCTTCCCAGAGTCAGAACCTGACTCCAAAAGCTGTACAGGAGGTGATAGTTTTTGTGGTTCCTTCAGAGACTCCAAACACACCTGGCTAGTCCCAATAGTTCCTATTTGGTGTTTCTACAGAGTCATTCTCGAAGAGTTTGCATTTCTTGCTGACTAATCCCTGGCCTGGAGTCTTTCTTCAAATCTTTTGGGGTTGTACCAAGAGGATCCTATTGGAAGTCTTCTTGATTTTTTTTTTTTACCAGTCTATGTTTTCCCTGAGGTGTAGATTTATTCTGTTTGTGGGAGAAATTTGAAGATGTTGAAATTTACTGACCTACTTTTCCATCTTCCCAGCATGCTCTTCTGCACGTAATATTCTTCATAATTTGTTTGATCACTGTCTGGGATACCTTGTGAATCAGTGGAAGGAGCACTGAATGTGAAATAATAACTAACATTTATGTAAGTGTTATTATGTTCCAGGTACATTATAATTATCTCATTTGTTCCTCATAACAATCCTGAGGATATTCTATTATTATTTCATTTTTTTTATATGAGGAAGCCAAGGCAAACTGAAGTTAAGTGCTTTGCCCAGAATCATATAGCTAGTAAGTGTCTGAGGCTAGATGTGAACTCATTCTTCCCAATTCTAGGCCAGCACTCTATCTACTGTGCCACCTATTTTCCCCTATTTCCAAAGAAACTTAAAGCCTAATCCAATTAATCACTACTTAAGTGACTCTAGGCAAATATTTTTGCCTTTTTGGGGAAGAAGTTTATTCATTTGCAAAAACAGCTATCTCTAAATCCAATTCAAGAAAAAAAATGAATTGTAAGGATATCAATACATTTCCTTGGAGAGAGAGACAGGAAGAGACCAACACACACACACACACACACACACACACAAAGAAAGAGAGAAACCAAGAGAAAGAGTGAGAGAGAGAGAGAGAAACCAAGAGAGGAGAGAGAGAGAGAGAGAGAGAGAGAGAGAGAGAGAGAGAGAGAGAGAGAGAGCGAATGAGATGCAAATGAGGGTTCAATTGTGTGAAAATGTGAAAAGGATGTGATGAGAAAGCTAAATTGGTCTCTGGTATAAAAATATGGAGTTTACATCACAAAAATTATAGACAGGGTAGATTGGGGTATAACATATATGTATATGTACATGTGTGTATGTGTGTAATCAGTGTAAATTACCAATATTAATAGAAAAGTATCATTTGTGTAACATTACAGTAAATAATCAATACAATAATCACTGTTATGTCATTTAAGAAGTAATAGAAAAATGGAGGTAGTATCAGTGATATCATCCTTTGATATGTATTCAGCATCTCTTTCACCCTTTATCTTTGCATTATTGTTGTTATTATTATATCCTAGTACCTATGGGGGAAAACAAGCAAACAAACAAACAAAAAAACCAGGATCCAGGATAGTGCCTTCAGGATCAGAATTTTAGATCTATACTATAAGGTCTCTCTATAGGCCAACTGGCCTCTTTTCATTTTATAGTTGAAGAAACTAAGGCCCATAGAAGTTAAGTAACAAATCACAGAACTAATAAGTGTTGGAGGCAGGTAATGATTCCAAATCCTTTGCCTCCAGAGTCATAAATCTTTCCTTTGTAACATACTGACTTATAAGCTTACTCTTAGCTTTACATTAAAAACAAAACAAAACAAAACAACAACAACAACAAAAAAAACAAAACATAGAGATGGTCATCCAAGAAAATGCTTTGGGAAAAAAAAATTCTAAACAGGTTTTATGACATTCCCCTAAAATTCACTAGCCATGATACTTAAAATATTTTATTGTATTTTACTTAATCAAAAGGAATTCCTTTATTAGGAAGGTCAATCAAGGACAATTATTAGGTTCCAATTAGGTTAGTATCTAATATTTGAATTTGCAGTAAAAGTCCACTATAATTAAAATGAGAATAAGTCATAATTATGGAATAAATCTTCCCTCATCAAGTCTCCAAATTATTTGCAAAAGTATAGTTGTAGTAAAGAAGGGGGCAAAAATAAGAAATAATTTTAATCATTTGAATGGAACATGAAGAACATGAAGAGTAGTATTATGAGAAAAGGTTGGAGAAATTAGTTGGAATTAGATTAGGGAAAGCCTAAAATCATTGTGTAATGAATTACATATTATTGTGGTGCCAATGATGAGACAATAAAGTTTTTTAAGCAGTGAAGTTATTTGATAATGCCTATGCATTAGGATGATGACTTTGAAAAAAAGGAGTGTAACAGAGAAAGATGGGACACTGTTACAAAGCATTAGGCAAAAGGTAATTGGGTGTTCAATGATGAAGAAAGCCATCTACACCCAAAGAGAGGCCTGTGGGATCTGAGTGTGGACCACAACATAGCATTTTCCCTCTTTCTGCTGATGTTTGCTTGCATTTTGTTTTCCCTCTCAGATTATTTTTTTCTTTCTAGATCTGATTTTTCTTGTGTAGCAAGATAACTCTATAAATATGTATGTATGTATGTATACATACATATATGTACATTGGATTGGTCAGATATTTTGACATAGTTAACATGTATTGGGCTACCTGTCATCTAGGGAAGGGGCAAAGGGGAAGGAGGAAAAAAAATGGAACAGAAAGTTTTGCAAGGATCAATGTTGAAAAATTATCCATTCATATATTTTGCAAATAAAAAGCTTGAATAAAAAAAAGGTAATTGGGGATTTCTTAAGAGATAATCAGAAAATGAATTGTGGAAAAGCAGTAAAAACCAAAAGGAAATGATAGATGCAAAGTTATTTTAGAGGTTAATAATTTGAACCTAGCAAACTGTAGAGAAAGGAATTGAGGCAGAGACAAAATTAAATATGGACAGATGGTAGTGACATCAATAAAAATGGGAAAGTTAAAAGGTGGCATCAGTTTAGGATGCTGAGCTAATTATTAGTCATTTGGAGTTTGATGCATCAGCATATCACCACATGGGAATATTGTCAAGGTTCAGAAGCTGATAAATGGAGTCAAAGGCATTAAATTTCATATTCATTTATTTGAATTACTATGTGTCCCCTGTACTATATTAGTGAAAGAAGGAAACAAGAACATAATCTACATATTGCTTACATAGTCTAATACATTTTTTTTACCCAAGGGCTATGGTTTAGGAATTGGGTCCCAAAGTGAATTTAATGGACAAATGTTTTGTGGCAACTGGTATGTTTTAGGTCCATCATTCCAAGCCAATATTGAAATCAAGTGTCAATATTTATGAGCCTTTTAAATGGCAGCCAGGTAGAATCTATGTAATAATCCATTTATCGTATTTTAGATTCTTTCCAAGGATGCTATATCTGAACATATTACCTTATCTACTCCATAAGTTTTCTAGTATTTAAAACATAAGGAGGAAAGAAAATGTTTTCTCCCTTTTCTCCTAGAATTGTCTTGGGGTCTTAATGATGTGTTAGAGGCATGAACAGCATGGTTCAAATCATTACTTGTTCTTACACACTGTATATGTGAAAGCCCACTTCAATGAATTTACTGATGATTTTTATATTAATAACATAGTGACTCAGAGAATTGAGAATCTCTGCTAAAGTTCATAAATAAATCACATACATATTTTGGCATATACATTATTAAAATTTAATCAGCAAGCATATCTGTTTTGCAACAGAAACATATTCATATATTTACTTAATCTATAAATAGTATGATTTTTGCATTGATATACATACATCCATATGTAGTCTATCTATCTAAATAATTATATCTTTAAGATAATGGACATCTAATTAAGGGTCTAATGTATGCAGCATATAATATATTTAGAAGACTGTTTATAATTTGATTTCATAAAACATGAGTATTTTATAGGCCTTTTCATAACCACATGAATTTCTGAAGTTGGTCTCGTTTATAATGATAAATCATTCTATGACAGATGGCAACTGTAGGTATGTACTTAAGAGACTGAGTTTTAAGTTATTCATTTAGCAATTTTGCACAAATTTAATAATTTGCTATTTGATTTATGGCTTCTGTTTGGTCTGCTGTTAGAAACTACATTGATTATGGGGCATGAGTTTAATATTAGCCCCTACTTTGAAATGAAAAGCTGAATGATTCAAAAGTGAAATAAACATCATTACACAAATAACAGAAATCATACAATCATTCTCAGTTTTTAAAATAAGAGAAAGTTCTAATATAATAAAAATAACCATACTACTTAAATTGATCGACTTATTCAGTGATATACCAATCAAACAACCAAAAAGTTACTTTGTAGTACTAGAAAAAAATCATGAAAAAATGCATCTTGTCGAGAGCACCTGAGTTCAAATATGGTCTCAGAAACTTAACATTCCCTAGCTGTGTGACCCTAGGCAAGTCACTTAACCCCAATTGCCTCAGCCAAAAGAAAAATTCCAGACCTAAACCTATATTATAATATAAATTCTATTTTCTATTTTATTCTTTTCTATTTTATTTAACCTGTTACCTTTACTTCTTACTCTTAACTGACCAATTTAATTGGATACTTCCTTGGATCTCTAATAAATCAGAGAAAAAAGACTTTCAAATTTTCATTCAAGGGAAATGGGCCTAAAAGGAATTTTAACCTGGATATGCATAACAAAATCATTTTATAATTCTTATCTGCTTAGCTAAAAAAAAAACCTCTGTTTTAATATTCATATTTACAATAACTCATACCTGAAACTGAGTCTGACATTCAAGGATATGAATTTTTGAATCAAAAATTGACACAAAATTCAGATAAGATCTTTTTAGAGGGCTTTAGTAATTTTAACCAAAATAGCATTTCTGTCTGTGGTCTTTCCCCACTTCAGTCTACCTTTTATAGTTTTGCTCTAATAATCTTACTAGTTATAGCTAGCGTTTAAAGTGATTCAAAGTTTGCAAAATACTTCTTATATGTTATCTCATTTGAGCCTCACTGCTACTTCATGAAATAGACCTCTCTGAAGTCATACTACTATTCGTTTCTTACACTGCAATAATATTCTATAACATTCATATGCTATAATTTGTTCAGCCATTCTCCAGCTCATGGGCATCCACTCAGTTTTCAGTTTCTTGCTATTATAAAAATGGTTGTTATAAGCATTTTTGCACATGTGAGACTTTTCCCCTTTTTTATGATCTCATTGGGATACAGATCCAGTAGAAATATTGCTGGAACAAAGGGCATGTACAGATTGAGAGTCCTTTGGCCATAGTTCTAAATTCCTCTCCAGAATGGTTGAATCAGTTCACAACTCCACTAACAATATATTAGTGTTTCAATTTTCCCACATCTCCTCTAACATTCATCATTATCTTTTCCTATAATCTTGGCCAATCAAAGAGATGTGTAGCCATACTTCAGACTTGTCATAATTTGCATAATTTGATCAATAGTGATTTAGAACATTTTATATAACTTGAAATGGTTTTAATTTCTTCTTTTGAAAGACTGTTCATATCTCTTGACCATTTATCAATTGGAAAATGGTTTGAATATTTATAAATTTTAATCAATTCTCTAAATATTTTAGAAATGAGCCCTTTAACAGAATATTGGATTTAAAAATTTCCTGTTTATTCCATCTCTTATAATCTCTTATACTCTGAATTTGTTTTGTTTGCAAAAAAAAATTTAACTTAATATAATCAAAATTATCTATTTTGCATTCTATACTGGACTATAATTCTTTTTTGGCTGCAGATTCTTTCCTTCTCCAAATGATCTGAGAGATTTTGTTCTTCTAATTTGCTTATAGTATCACTCTTGAAGGCTAAATCATAGACCCATTTCGACTTTATCTTGGTATAAAGTATTAGATGTAGGTAAATGCCTAGTTTCTGCCATACTAATTTTCAGTTTTCCCAATGTTTGTCAAATTGTGAGTGGGTTTAATCAAACATGAGATTACTGTAGTCATTGGCTGTTGTGTCTTACTAACTTAACTTATTCTATTGATTGAAAACTCTATTTCTTAGCTAGTACCAAGTAGTTCTGATGACCACTGCTTTATAATACAATTTTAGGTCTGGTACAACTAGGTTACCATCATTTGCATTTTTCATTAATTCCTTTCAAATCCTTTATCTTTTGTTCTTCCAGATGAACGTTGTTATTATTTTTATAATTCTACAAAATAATTTCTTAGGAGTTTTATTTGTATAGCATTGAATAAGTAGATTAATTCAGGTAGAATTGTCATTTTTATCATATTAGCTTGTCCTACCCATTAACATTTATTAGATCTGACTTTATTTTTGTGAAAGTGCTTTGTAATTGTGTGTATATAATTCCTGACTTTTTCTTGGCAGATAGACTCCCCAAACTTTATATTATCAGCAGTTATTTAATTTATTTTTTATAGAGCTTTTTATTTACACAACATATGAGTGATTTTTCTACATTGACCTTTGAAAAAACTTTTTTTCCCAAGCTTTTCCCCTCCTTCCCCCCACCCCCACCCCTAGATGACAGGTAATCTAATACATGCTAAATAGGATAAATTATATGACAAATCCAATACATGTATACATATCTATACAATTATCTTACTGCACAAGAAACATCAGATCTAGAAAGAGAAGAAGAAAAAAACAACCTAAGAAGGAAAACAAAATGCATGGAAATATTCACAGAAAGCTTTAAAATGTTGTAGTGTGGTGTGTACTCAGTTCCCACAGGCCTCTCTCTGGATGTATATGACTATCTTCACTGCTGAACAATAGGAACTGGTTTGAATCACATCATTGTTCAAGAGAACTATGTCCATCAAAATTGATCATCGTATACTCTTTTTGCTATGTATAATGTTCTCCTGGTTCTGCTGATTTCACTCAGCATCAGTTCATGCAAGTCTCTCCAGGCCTCTCTAAAATCATCTTGCTGATTGTTTATTACAGAACAATAATATTCCATAACATTCATATACCATAATTTATTCAGC
>JAJPUD010036102.1:0-10016 GCA_023553655.1 Myrmecobius fasciatus
CTCCCCCTGTTTTTACTCCTTTCCCCTGATTCTTCGATTTTCCCTTCTATTAGTTTGTCCCTTACTTTTCCTCCTTTCCCTCCCACTTCCCTCTAGCAACAGACAAGTTTCTATGTGAAATCAAATGTCTGATATACACTTTTAGAGCCCAACCTGATGAGAGTAAGATTTACACAGTGCTCATCTCCCTCCCCTCTTTCTCTCAATTATATTAGGTTTTCTTTGCCTCTTCACTTGTTTTTACCTCCTTTTTTTTAGATCTTATTTTACCACTTTTTCCCTCTTTTCCCCAGTATGACAACCTTTTCCCCTCTAGTTCTCTTTTTCATATTATCAAAGTAATATTTAGTTAATTATACCCCCAAACTTTGAGTATCCCCTTAGTAAAAATAAAGTTCTCAAGAGTCCTTTCCTTTTTACCTTTTTATGTATCTCTTGAGTTATGTGTTTGGGTGTCAAATTTTTTGTTCAGATCCAGTCTTTTCATTAGAAATAGGTGAAATTCACCTATATCATTGAATGACCATCTTCTTCCCTGGAGGATAATGCTCATTCTAGCTGGGTAGGTTATTCTTGGCTGTAATCCAAGTTCCTTTGCCCTTCGGAATATCTGGTTCCAAGCCCTTCGATCCTTCAGTGTGGAAGCTGACAGATCCTGTGTGATTCTAATTATTGATCCTTGGTATTTGAATTGTTTCTTTCTAGCTGCTAGCAGAATCTGTTCCTTGGTGCTATAGTCCTGAAATTTAGCCACGATATTCCTTGGGGTCTTAATTTTGGGGTCTCTTTCAGGAGGTGATTGGTGAATTCTTTCAATGGTGATTTTGCCCTTTGATTCTACAATCTCAGGGCAGTTTTCTTTCAGGATTTCCTGGAAGATAGTGTTTAGATTCTTTTTTTCATCATGACTTTCAGGAAGTCCAGTAATTCTTAGATTGTCTCTCCTAGATCTATTTTCCAAGTCAGTTGTTTTTCCTAGGAGATATTTCATATTTTCTTCTAATTTTTCATTTTTTTGTTTTTGTTTGACTGATTCTTCAAGTCTTAGTGAGTCATTTACTTGCATTTGTTCAATTCTTATTTTTAAAGTGTTGTTTTCTTCAGTTACCTTTTTAAGCTCCTTTTGTAACTGGCCAATTTGTTCATTGCACTCTTTTTCCACTTCACTAATTTTATTTTTTAACAAATTGGTGTCTTTTTCATATCTCTTTTGTAGGGCATCATATCCTTCTTGCAAGATACTGTATCCTTCTTGCACTGATTTCAGTTTATTTTCCCATTTATCCTCCAGCTCTCTTTTGAGGTTCTTTATGCAATCTTCCAGAAAGGTCTTTTGAAACGGGGACCAGTGATGGTCCTTGCTGTTTTTTTCTGGATTTTTGTCTAAAGAAACCTCTGTATCTGAGGTTGTTTCTTTGCCTTGAAAAAACCTGTCTATGGTGAGAGCTCTCTTTTGCTTCTTCATCATTTTTTTTTTTTTTAGACAGCGTGGATATCTCTTTAAGGTAGGGGAAAAAAAAACCGTGGCTGAAGACACTTTGCCCTGGGGCACTTCGGCGAGTTGACTTAAGGTGCTGGGCCGGTGGGGGCTAGGACTAAGTCTGAATTACTCCTTAAACAAGGCAAGTCTGTCAGAACACCTGCCCCCAATCAGGGCAGAGTGTCCCGAGTGCCTCAGATAAACTCCAGGTGTTTGGAATTTGGAGTTTGGAATTTCTTCCAGGATGAGCTGAGCTGAGTCCCACCCTCACTTCCGGCCTGCACAGGGGTCGTCTATTTATCTCTCTGTCCAAGTCCGACTAACCTGATATGAAGTTCTCCAGAGAGCCGTGCCCAAATATTTCTGAGTTCGTTGACTTGAAGATCAGTTCAGAGGCTTATTTTATTGTTGATTTGATAGAAGATTGGAGGAGAGGCAGAAAGTCACCTTTTCACTCCGCCATCTTGGCTTCGCCCCCAAAACAACTTCTTAAGAAGTAGAATTAACCAAATGGGAAAAAGAAATACAAAAGCTAATTGAATAAAATCACACATCAAAAAGTAGAATGGGGCAAATGGAAGGTAATGATTCTGTTAGATAAGAAGAATCAGTCAAACAAACTAAAAAGAATGAAAAAGTAGATGAAAATATGAAATACCTCATTAAAAAAGTGGCTGAAATGGAAAATAGATCCAGAAGAGACAGTTTAAAAATTATTGGCCTATCTGAATGCCATCACTAAAAAAAACAGCCTGGATAGCATTCTTCAAGACATCATAAGGGAAAACTACCCCAATATTCTAGAAACAGAGGGGGAAATAATCATTGAAAGAACCCACTGATCACCTTCAGAAAGAGAACACACAAAAAAACCCCAACAGAACATTATTGTGAAACTCCAGAATTACAATCTACAAGCTGCCAGACAAAAATTATTCAAATATCAAGGAGCAATAGTCAGGATAACCCAGGATGTGACAGCTTCTACAATAAAGGATCAGAAGGCTTAGAATACCATATTCCAGATGGTAAAAGACCTAGGGTTACAAACCTACCACAGTCAACTGCCCAGCTAGACTCAGCATCATCTTTTAGGGAAGGCTATGGAGCTTCAATGAAGTATGAGACTTTCAATTATTTCTATTCAAAAAATAGGAACTAAAGAGAAAATTTGATCTACAAACAAAAGATTAAAGAGAAGCATACAAGGATAAAGAGGGGAAACATCTATTATTTAAAGGTTAAACTGTTGATATCCCTAGATGGGAAAATGATATCTATAACCTTTGAGAACTGTATCTTCACCATGGCAGACAGAGGAGGGCATCACATGAACTGAGGGTGTGATTATGAATGGACTTTGATGTAATGACACGAAAGAAAAAAGATATTAACAGATGGGAAAAGGTTTATACTTGAAAAAGAGGAAAGGAGAGGTATAATGGACAAATAGATCACATGAAGAGGCATAAAAACCGATTACAATGAAGGGAAAGAAGGGAGGAGAGGAGCTTTGTCTGGAGCTCTCATCAGTTTGGGCTCTAAGAAGGAATAACATGGTCACTCAGTTGGGTACAGAAATTTATCTAACCCTATAAAGTAGAAGAAAGAGGAAAAGAAAGGGAGGGACAGTATAGAAGGGTGGACAGAAATACTAGAGGAAAAGATAAGAGAAGGGGGGAAGGAGTGATAGAAAATAAAGTAGTGGTTTAAAAAACACTACTAAGAGAAGGGTTAGGGTGATAGGAAATAAGGTAGTGAGTGGGGTACATTAAAAAAAACACTACTAAGAGAAGAGGAAAGGGGTAGCTGGTAAGTGGTAGTGGGTGGGGTGGGTAAAATATTTTTTCTTATAATAAATTCTCAACTCTGTTGAGTAGATGATTCTTAGCTGTAATCCTAGTTCCACTGCTCTCTGAAATATCATATTCTAAGATTTTTGATCTTCAATGTACAAGCTGCTAAAAAGCATACAAAGAGGAGAAAATAGAATGGAGGTAAATGCAGAACTGATAATCATAGCTGTGAATGTGAATAGAATGAACTCTTCCATAAAACAGAAGCAAATTACAGAATATATTTAAAAAAAAAAACAGAATCCTACAATATTATTTACAAAAAAACACATTTGATACAGAGAGACACATACAGAGTAAAGGTGAAAGGCTGGAACAGAATTTATTATGCTTCAGCTAAAGTTTAAAAAAAAGCAGAGGTTGCCATTCTGATCTTAAAAAAGCAAAAGTAAAAATAGATCTTATTAAAAGAGATAAAGAAGGGTTCCATAAACAATGAAGTAGTAATGATACTTAATGTATATGTACCAAGTGGTAGAGCAGACAAATTCCTAGAGAAGATTTTAAGTCAGTTAAAGGAAGAAACTCTATATTAGTGGGGGACCTCAACCTTCCCCTCTCAGAATCAGACACATTAAATTACAAAATAAACAAGAAAGAAATTAGGAAGGTTAATAGAATTCTAGAAAACCTACACATGATAGGCCTCTGGAAAAAATTGAATAGGAGGAGAAAGAAATATACCTTCTTCTTGGCAGTACATGACACCTGCACAAAAATTGACTATTAGGACATAAAAACCTCACAATCAAATGCAGAAAAGCAGAAATAGTGAATGCTTCATTTTCATATCACAATGCAATAAAAATTATATTCAATAAAGGGCCAGGGAAAAATAGATTAAAAACCAATTGGAATTTAAATAATCTAATTGTAAAGAGTGGGTGAAACAAAAAAAAATCACAGAAATAATTTTTAATTTCATCCAAGAGAATGACAATAATGAGACAACTTAAAAAAAAAAACTATAGGATATAGCCAAAGCACTTCTCAGGAGAAATTCTGAATCTCTAAATAGCTATGTGAATAAAATAGAGAAAAAGGAGATTGGGAAATTAGTCATGCAACTAACAGAGCTAGAAAAAGAACAAATTAACAACCTTCAATTAAATACCAAACTAGAAATTCTGAAACTCAAAGGAGAAATTAAGAAAACTGAAACTAAGAAAACTATTGAAGTAATAAATAAAACTAAGAGTTGGTTTTATGAAAAAAAAACACAGCAAAATAGATAAAACTTTGGTTAATTTGATTAGAAAAAGTAAAGGAAAATAATTCACCAGCATCAAAAATGAAAAGGTTGAACTTACCACCAATGAAAAAAAAATCAATAATAAGGAGCCATTTTACCCAACTATATGGGAGCAAGTCTGACAATTTAATTTAAATGGATGAATATTTACAAAAATATAAATTACCCAGATTAACAGAAGAGGAAATAAATTACTTAAATATTGCAATCTTAGAAAAAAACCATAGAACAATGCATTAATGAACCCTCTAAGAAAAAATCTCCAGGGCCAGATGGATTCACAAGTAATTTCTACCAAACATTAAAGAACAACTAATTCTAATATTATGTAAATTATTTGGAAAAATAGGTAAAGAAAGACTCCCGACAAATTCCTTCTATGACACAAATATGCTATTGATACGTACACTGGGAAGAGCCAAAACAGGGAAAGAAAATTACAGACCAATCTCCCTAATCAATATTTATGCAAACATTTTAGACGAAACATTAGCAAAGAGATTATAGCAATTTATCAGCGTGATAATACATAGCAAAGAATTGGAAAATGAGTGGATACCCATCAATTGAGGAATGGTTGAATAAGTTGTAGAATAGTTGAATAAGAACATTATTGTTCTATAAAAATGATGACCAAGCTGATTTTAGAAAGGCCTGGAAAGATTAAAATTAACTAAATCTGAGCAAAAGAAGCAGAGCCAGCAATACATTATACATATTAACAGCAAGAATGTGCAATGATCAACTGTGAAAGATTTGGTTCTTTTCAGTGGTTCAGTGATCCAAAACACTCCCAGTAAGTAGATTTTGGACAGAAGCTGCCATCTGCATCCAGAAAAAGAACTAAGGAGACTGAATTAAATCAACATATACTATGTTTACTTCTTTTTTCTGTTTTTTTTCCCTCTCTCCCATGGTTTTTCCCATTTGCTCTGATTTTTCTTTTCCCACATGATTCGTAAAGCAATGTATATTAAAAATAAATAAATTTTACCAAGAAAAAATTTACAAGAAGAATAAATATCCATACTCCACAAATTATTCTTAAAATTTGAGAAAAACTGCATCCTACCAGAATACTTTTATAAGACAAATGCAGTCATAATATCCAAATCAAGAAAGTTTAAAGCTTAAGAGAACTATATTTTAATGAATATTGATTCAGAAATTATTTAAATTCTATCAAATAGATTATAGAAATTCATTCTTAAAATCATGTATTTTTGCCAATTTGTTGGCAAGTATTGCAAGTGTTGCAAGTATGGTTTAGCATTAGAAAATAAATCATTATAGTCATTTAAAATTTTTCAAATACCATATGCTTATCTCAATAAATTAAAAAAAAAGTGTTTAACAAAAGTGCTTTATTCATTATGTATGAAAACTTTACAAAAAATAGGACATTTTAAATATCATAATACAGTTAACATAAATATAACCAAAACAAGCACTATATGCAACAAAGATAAACTAGAATCTTTCCTAACAAATATTGGAGTAAAGCAAGAATCCCTTTAAACTCCATCACTATTTGATATAGTTTTGGCAATGCTAACAATAGTAATAAAACCAGAGGAAAAAATTAAAAACATATGATATTATAACTCACTTCAAAAATCATAATGAACCAACAAATATGTTAATTGATACAATTTGTGGAATCAGAAAACTTATGGATTATAAAATCAATGTTTAAAAATCAATGAAATTTCTATGCAATAATAAAATATTAAAGTTAATAATAGAAAAGGAAAGAGAAATACCATTTCAAATAACTACAATATACATTAAATATTTGGTGATCATTTGACCACAGTACACAAAATACTTCTATGGATTCAATTATTATGCACTTAAAAAAATAGATTAAATAGCTGGAGAACTATTCAATACCAATGGTTGGGCCATTCTAACAGAATAAAAATGACAATACTATCAAAGTTAATTTATGCTTTTAATGCTATATAATCAAATTATTAAAATCATGCTTTATAGAACTCAATAAAATAATAGCAAGTTTATTTAGAAAAATAAAATATCTGGAATATCAAAAAAAATTACAGAAAGAGGTGGAGAAAAAGAGTGAATAGCACTGACAGACTTCAAATTATATTATTAGACAGCCATCATCAAAACTGTTCAGTATTGGGGGGCGGAGCCAAGATGGAGAACTGCAGACAGCGTTCTCTGTGAGCTCCTGAGACCTTCCCTCAGACCCAGACAAAATGAGCCTCCAAACTGGTTCGGGAGTGAGGGCTCCACCAAACACTTGGACTACAATGCACTTCTATCAACAATCTACTTTGAAAAAACACTGGAGTTTAGCCTCAGGGGAAATCGGCCACTGGCCATGATCAGATGGCAGAGCTCCTGGGGTGAAAGTCGGGCTGCAACAGAGGTGGGTTTTAGGCACCCAGGAAGCCCCTGGGAGACGGTTGGGCCACTTTGCTCTGCTTGCAGGCAGATGCTTTGGCAGATCTGCCTTTGGTAAAGGGTGAATTGAGAGCAGCTGAAAACATGGTCCTAGTGCGGATCTAGCCTGACCAGCCTCAGACAGGAAGTCAACTTGGCAAACTGCCCCAGGGCAAATTGAAAGTGCAGTAGTACTCCCTGCTGGTGACTGATACCTCAGCTGAAAACCATGAGTAAGAAGCAGAAGAGATCTCTCACCATAGACAGCTTTTACAGAAAGAAAATGGAGAAGTCCCCAGATCCTGAGATTCTGAAAACAATCCCAGATGAAGGCACAAAGGCGGACTTAAGCTGGTCTCCCTTCCAGAAGGTTCACTTGAAAGATTGCACAAAGAATCTCAAAAGAGAGCTAGAAGAAGAATGGGGAAATAAATTGAGATCAGGGCAACAGAGATATCAAAAACTGGAAAACAGGACTGGTGAATTGGAAAAAGAAAACAATTCACTGAAAAACAAAATTGGTGAATTGGAAAAAATCACCAAATCACTGGAAAATAAAAATGGTGAATTGGAAAAAAATCACCAATTCACTGGAAAATAAAAATGGCGAATTGGAAAAAATCACCAATTCACTGGAAAATAAAAATGGCAAATTGGAAAAAGACAACAATTCACTGAAAAACAAAATTGGTGAATTGGAAAAAGACAACAATTCATTGAAAAATAAAATTGGCAAAATGGAAAAAGAATGCATTGAATCAAGAAATTCAATTGGCCAGCTACAAAAGGAGCTAAAAATGATAACTGAAGGAAATAATACTCTAAAAATTAAAATCGAACAAATAGAAGTAAATGACTCAATAAGACTTCAAGAATCAGTCAAACAAAAACAAAAAAAATGCAAAAATAGAAGAAAATATGAAATATCTCCTAGGAAAAACAACTGCCTTGGAAAACAGATCCAGGAGAGAAAATCTAAGGATTATCGGACTCCCTGAAAGCCATGATGAAAAATAAGAACCTTGATGCTCTCTTCCAGGAAATCATGAAAGAGAATTGCCCTGATGTTTTAGAATCAGAAGGCAAAATTGGCATTGAAAGAATTCACCGATCACCTCCTGAAAGAGACCCCAAAATTAAAACCCCAAGGAATATAGTGGCCAAATTTCAGGACTATCGCACCAAGGAAAGGATATTGCAAGCAGCTAAAAAGAAACAGTCCAAATACCGAGGAACTGTAATTAGAATTATACAAGATCTGTCAGCTTCCACATTAAAGGATTGAAGGGCCTGGAATCAGATATTCCGAAAGGGAAAAGAACTTGGATTACAGCCAAGAATAAGTTATCCAGCTAGAATGAGCATCATCTTCCAGGGAAGAAGATGGTCATTCAATGATACAGGAGAAATTCACCTATTTCTAATGAAAAGACCAGATCTGAACAAAAAAAATTGACCTCCAAATACAGAACTCAAGAGTAGCATAAAAAGGTAAAAAGGAAAGAACTCTTGAGAACTATATTTCTACTATAGGTATCCTTAAAGAATGGGGGTATAATTTGATTTTTCATTGATAATAATGGAAAGGAAATTAGAGGTGGAAGGGATACCATACGGAAAATAAAGGGGGGAAGGAGGCAAAATAAAGTAAAAATAAAGGAGGTAAAATAAGGCAAAATCTCTTAAAGAGACATAGAAGATCTAATAAAATTGAGGGAAAGAAAGGAGGGCGATAAGTATTGTGTAAACCTTACTCTCATTAGATTGGACTCTAAGAGAGCATATCAGACACATTTGGCTTCAAAGAAAGGCCTGACGCTCCTTGTGGGAAGGTGGGAGGGAAAGGAGGAAAGGAAATGGATAAACTAATAGAAGGATTAGGGGAAAGGTATAAAGGGGAAGGAGGGATTCTAAAGGGGGGAGGAATATTGGTGGGAAGTGGTCATTAAAAATAAAGTACTGGGGAGGGGGGAAGGGAGAGAAGGGTAAGGGAAGAGAAAATCATAACTCTGGGTAAATAAGATGGCAGGGAATACAGATACAGTTATCTTAACTGTGAATGGGAATGGGATGAACTCTCCCATAAAATGGAAGCAGGTAGCAGACTGGATTAAAAGCCAGAATCCTACAATATGTTGTTTACAAGAAACACATCTAAAACATAGAGATACATACAGAGTGAAGGTAAAGGGCTGGAGTAGAATCTTCTATGCTTCAGGTGAACAAAGAAAGGCAGGGGTAGCAATCTTTATCTCGAATCAAGTAAAAACAAAAATAGATCTAATTAAAAGAGATAAGGAAGGAAACTATATTTTATTAAAGGGTACCATAGACAATGAAGCGGTATCAATACTAAACATATATGCACCAAGTGGTATAGCATCCAAATTCCTAGAGGAGAAACTAACAGAGATGCAAGGAGAAATAGACAGTAATACTATACTAGTGGGGGATCTCAACCTTGCTCTCTCAGAATTAGATAAATCAAATCACAAAATAAATGAGAAAGAAGTTAGGGAGGTAAACAAAAGGCTAGAAAAGTTAGGTATGATAGATCTCTGGAGGAAATTGAATGGTGATAGAAAGGAGTATACTGTTTTCTGAGGGGTTCATGGAACTTATACAAAAATTGATCATGTGTTAGGGCATAAAAACCTCAAAATCAAATGCAGAAAAGCAGAATAGTAAATGCATCCTTCTCAGATCATGATGCAATAAAACTCACATGTAATATAAGGCCAGGAGAAAATAGACCACAAGTTAATTGGAAATTAAATAATCTAATCCTGAAGAAAGAATGAGTGAAAGAGCAAATTATAGACACAATCCATAATTTCATCCAGGAGAATGACAATAATGAGACAACATACAAAAATTTGTGGGACACGGCTAAAGTGGTTATAAGGGGTAATTTTATATCTCTAGATGCTTACTTGCATAAAACAGAGAAAGAGAAGATCAATGAACTGGGCTTACAATTAAAAAAGCTAAAAAAAAGACCAAATTAAAAACCCTC
>JAJPUD010036103.1:0-10016 GCA_023553655.1 Myrmecobius fasciatus
GGCTCTCTTCAACAATGAAATGTTTCAAACCAGTTCCAATTGTTCAGTGAAGAAAACCATATACACCCAGAGAGATGGATATGAAATATGGACCACAACATAACATTTTCATGCTCCCTATTGATGTTTGCTTTCATTGTGTTTCCTTTCTCTGATGTTCTTTTTTTTCTTGCAGATAGGATTTTTCTTGCACAATTTGTCAAGTATTTCAACATTATTAACATGTAGTGGACTTCCTGCCATCTAGGGTAAGGTAGGGGACTGGGAGTAAAATTTGTAACGGAAAGCTTTGTAAAGATTAATGCTGAGGAACTACCCATACATATGTTGTACAAATAAAAAGGTTTAATAAAATAAATAAATAAATAGAAATTAATTGTTCTTTGAATGTTTGGTAGAATTCACATGTAAATCCATCTGGCCCTGAAGGTTTTTTTTGAGGAGTTGATTAATATATTGTTCTATTTCTCTTTCTAAAATGGGGCTATTTAAATAATTTATTTCCTTTTCTTTTAACCTGGGAACTCCATATTTCTGTAGATATTCCTCCATTTCATTTGGATTCTGAAATTTATTGACTAATAGTTGGGCAAAATAACTCCTAATTATTGCTCTAAATTCCTGTTCATTGATAGGATGTTCTCCCTTTTCATTTTTGACAGTAGCAGTTTGATTTTCTTTCTTTTTTCTAATCAAATTAACTAAAGGCTTATCTATTTTGTTGGTTTTTTCATAAAACCAACTCAGTTTTATTTATTAACTCAAAAGTTTTCTTATTATCAATTTTATTAATCTTCCCTTTTATTTTCAAAATTTTAAATTTTGTATTTACTTGAAAGTGCTTAACTTGTTCTTTTTCTAGCTTTTTCAGTTGTAAGTCCAATTCTTTGATCTTATCTTTCTTTATTTTATGCAAGTAAGCATTTAGAAATATAAAATTTCCCCTTATTACCACTCTGGCTGCATCCCACAAATCTTGGTATGTTTTCTTATTGTTGTCATACTCTTGGATAAAATTGTTAATTGTGTCTATGATTTGCTATTTCATCCATGGATTCTTTTGGAGAAGATTATTTCGTTTCCATTTAATTTTTGGTCTATTTTATCCTGGTCATATATTGCCTGTGATTCTTAATGCATCATGATCTGAAAACAAATGTATTTGCTATTTCTGTCTTTCTGCCTTTGATTTTGAGGTTTTTATGCCCTAATATATGATCAATTTTTGTATTGGTTTCATGAGCTGCTCAGAAAAAAAAGAAAACTCCTTTCTGTCTCCATTCAATTTTCTGTAAAGATTTATCATACCTAAATTTTCTAACATTTTGTTTACCTCCTTAACTTCTTTCTTATTTATTTTGTGGTTTGATTTATCTAGTTTTGAGAGAGCAAGGTTGAGATCCCCCACTAGTATAGTTTTGGTGTCTATTTCTTCTTGCATTTCTCTTAACTTCTCTTCTAAGAATTTGGATATACCACTTGGTGTATATATAATTAGTACTGATATTGCTTCTTTATCTATGGTACCCTTTAGTAAAATATAATTTTCTTCCTTATCTCTTTTAATTAGATCTATCTTTGCTTTTACTTGATCTGAGATCAGGATTGCTCCCTCTGTTTTTTTTTTTGTTTTTTTTTTTTTTACTTCACCTGGAGCATAATGGATTCTGCTCCAGTCTTTTACCTTCACTCTGTATGTATCACTCTGATTTAAATGTGTTTCTTGTAAGCAACATACTGTAGGATTCTGGCTTTTAATCCAGTCTGCTATTCACTTCCATTTTATGGGAGAGTTCATACCATTCACATTCACAGTTAAAATAACTAATTTTATATATCCTCCCATGTTTTTTATCCTAAGCTATGCTTTACTCTTTACTTTCTCCATCCCTTTGTCCCCAGTATTTTGCTTTTCTTGATCACCTCTCTCAAATAGCCGTCCTCCTTTAAAGCCCTTCCCCCTTTTTATACCATTTCCCCTAATAGTTCTGCTTTCCCTTTCTTAGTCTTTCCTTTTCTTTTCCTCTTTCCTCTCCCACTTCTCTATAAGGTGAGACAAGTTTGTCTGTGAAACAAAATATATCTGATATTCTCTCTTTGAATGAAATCTGATGAGAGTAAGATTCACACTATGCTCATCCACCTCCCTTCTTTCCCTCAATTATAATAGTCTTCTTTGCCTCTTTGTGAGATGTAATTTCCCTTATTTTACCTCCTTTTTCCTCTTTTTCCAGTATGATTCCCTTTCCATCTCTAGTTTCTTTTTCATATTATCATAATAAAATCAAATTATATGTGCACTCTCTAAGTATACCCATAACAGAAATATAGTTCTCAAAGTTTCTTTCTTTTATACCTTTTTATGCTTCTCTTGAGTTTTGTGTTTGGTTATCTAATTTTTTGTTCAGTTCCGGTCTTTTCATTAGAAATAAGTGAAATTCCCCTATATCACTGAATGTCCATCTTCTTCCCTGAAAAATAATGCTCATTTTAGCTGGATAGCTTATTTTTGCTTGAAATCCTAGTTCTGTTGACTTTTGGTATGTCAGATCCCAAGCTCTTTGATTCTTTAAAGTGGAAGCTGCTAGGTCTTGGGTAATCCTTATTGTTGCTCCTTGGGATATAAATTGTTTCTTTCTGGCTGTTTGCAATATCTTTTCCTGGATGCCATAGTTCTGAAATTTAGCCACTATATTCCTTGGGGATTTAATTTTAGGCTGTCTTTCAGAAAGTGATCTGTGAATTCTTTCAGTGACTATTTTACCTTCTGATTCTAAGACACCAGGGCAGTTTTCCTTTATGATTTCCTGTAAGATAATATCTACATTCTTTTTATCATCATGATAAAAGGATTTTAGGATGCTTTGAGGATGTTCAATAATCCTTATATTCTCTATCCTAGATCTATTTTCCAGGTCAGTTGTTGTTCCTAGGAAATATTTCATATTTTCTTCTATCTTTTCTTTTTTTTTGTTTCTTTCTGTTTGACTGATCCTAGAAGTCTTATTGAGTCATTCACTTCCATTTGTTCAATTCTAATTTTTAGTGTATTATTTTCTTCAGCCACCTTTTTAAATTCTTTTTGTATTTGGCCAATTCAATTGTTTTGTTCATTGCATTTTTTTCCATTTCACATATTTTGTTTTTCAAAGAAATGGTTTATATGGTGTTATATGATTTTTCCATGTCATCAAATCTATTTTGTAGGGAGTTATATGCTTTTCCCATCGCCTCTTGCAAAGATCTCATTTTCTTTCCCCATTTTTCTTCAAACTCTTTTTTAAGATCCTTTATGCAATCTTCCAAGAAAGCCTTGTAAAATGGGAACCAGCTTATATTTCCTTTTGGGGCTTCATCTGGAGTTTATTTTTCTTTAGAAACCTCAGGAGTTGAGATCTGTTCTCTCTCTCCATAAATGTTGTCTATGGCAAGCATTCTTTTGTTTTTTGGGTTTTTTTTTTTGTTTTTTGCTCATTTTTAAAGGTTTGAGATTTGTTCTTAATGAAAAGGAGCAACAGCTGCTTTAGTTTTCCCTGGGGCATTTCTGCTGATTGGCTTGCATTGCTGGATAATTGCAGGGAGATCCCATCATCTCTTGGGCACTCAATAATTTACAATTTGTCTTTTGTCGCAGATCTGCCAAATCACATGCTTGCAACCAGGAAAGAGTAGCCTAAGAAGTTCACAGAAGATTCCCAGGTGCCTGAAAAATGCAATGCTCTGATTCCCTGCATTAATTCCTTGCCCTAGTCTCTCTGTGGTGCTTTCTGGGCTCAGCAAACTGTTCCCCTCCCTGTTTGAAACAGTTCTGTTCTGAGGTTCTTCTGAGGTATTTTCTTCTGGAAATGTATTGTACTCCAAATATTTGTGGATTCTTTGATTCCAAAACCACTTTAGAGGCTAAATCTACTGTTGGTTTGAGAGAAGGTCAGAGAAGGTCATACAAAGTTGTGTGTGTGCTCTCTGCTATCTTGACTCTGAACACATTCTATTTTTTAAGGAATTCTTTTTCTTAGTTGTTTTCTTCCTCTTTTTCTAAACTGTCTTCTCTCTCTTTCATATCTCTTCATAACATATGAAGGTTTTTCTTCAACCTCTTTTATTTGCCTTTGAAAATCCTTTATTCATGTTTTTAAAAAGAAATGAGTAGAACCAAGAAAACATTGTATACAACAACAACAAGATTATGTGATGATCAACTGTGATAGACATTGCTTTTTTGAATAATTAGTTAATAAAGACAAGTTCCAGTGGACTTGTGATGGAGAGAGCCATCTGCATCCAGACAGAGGACTATGGGGAATGAATGAGAATCACAACATAGTATTTTCACTTTTTTCATTGTTGTTTTGGTTGGTTTTGGTTTTCTTTCTCATTTTTATTTCCTTTTTGTTATTATTTTTCTTTGGAGCATGATAATTTTTAAAATATGTATAAAAGAATGGCATGTTTAACATATATTGAATTATTTGTTATCTGGTACCATGGGGGGGAAGGGAGAAAAAAATTGGAACACAAAATTTTGCAAAGGTGAATATTTAAAAGTACTTAAGCATATATTTTGAAAATAAAAATTAACTTATTTTGTACTTGATGTACTTTAATTGGCATTATGCTTATTTATGAATATGTGTTATTATTTCTTCTAGATTGTGGAGACCAGGCCCCATATCAAATTTGTGTTTTGTATCTTTCCCTGCATCATTGAACCTAATTAATCTATGGTTAAACTATTGTGGTCCTTTTGTTTTGCAGACAAAGAAATATGAAAATCAATGAGTTATTTACACAATGTTCCCCAATTAGGTAGGAGCATAAGTAGGACTGAAACCCAGGATTCTTGCTTTCCAGGGTAATGGTCTTTGCATTGTCAGACTGACTTCCAGATGTCCAGAATGTAAGAGAGCAATGTGCAGTAAAGGCTTATTTTCTATGGAAGTAGAAAGCCAAGTCTGAGTGTTTTCCACAAAGCAAACAGGAATGTCCTCAAAGAAAGGAAAAGTGATTTCTGCAATTAAAGCAAAGGACAGAGCAGTCTTCAGAATATCTGCCTATTACCTAGAATAGCTCACTGAATGTAACTCTGCAGGTACTAAACAGAGAAAGAGAAGCAAAGAAAAGAAGAATTTATCTATTATAGACAGCTTCTACTTTGAACATTTCCAGATTTGGGAGGGTTATTTTTTTCACTCACGTCTCTCATAGCTTTGCAAAGTCTATAAATCTAATTTTTATTTTAGTCATTTGCCCTTCAATGCATTTTTAATGATGCATATATTAAACTCATTACTCTGTATTGACTACAAAAAGTCCTAATTCTGATGGGATATTTTAAATTAAAATGTGAAAAAAATTTATGAAACGTGAATAGTCTTCTTGACATTGAATATAATTATTTGCATTAACCAGTGTAATGGATATATATAGAGAGAGAAAGGGGGAGAGAGAATGAGAATGAGAGAGAGAGAGAGAGAGAGATGAAGAAAATTACCACATATATGAAAGTAATACTAAATTCATATTTTACATTGTTTCAAATGTAACACATATATGCATATATGTGTATATGTTTATATATACATGTATATATGTATATATGTATGTATTTTAAGTCAACCTAGTATTATAGATAGGTAGTTAGCTTGGGAATTAGCACAAGCTGGGCTCGGATCCAGCCTCTGACATATACTGATGGTATGACCTTATTTCTCTTACCTATGATCCAGATAAGCTAAATATCATGGTTGTAGATAGGATAGAAAAGAAATGTTCCTCCTCCATAGAGAGACTGCTTAAATATATCTAACCAATTTCTATGATGACCCATTTTCTATCAGGTTAGATTTAATCACTTAAATTCTCAGTGCTCAAAAGTATCCTTTGTGGTAGAAATTCTTAAATTTTTCCCACTCATGACTCCTTTTTACCTAAGAAATTTTTAGGGTTATATAGCTGGAAGGTCTTGAGATCCCATTTAATCCAGATAGAGAAATTTAGGCCCGATGATATGAAGTCAATTGACCAAGATCATGAAGAATGTATGTCAAAGAGTTGAGAATTTAAGCTAAATCCTTTGACTTTGAATCCAGTATTTTTTAACTGTTAGAATCATTTCCTACTAACTAAAAAATTTAGAATTAACACAGGTAAACTTGATAGAGGTTGGCAAAGTGATCTTTTATTTCATAGGAAACTTCAAAGTTTCAGTAATTAAAGATTTGTTAACATTAAGAGTAAGATTAGATAGTAGTAAAGGGCGATCAAAAACAAGTTTGCACTATAAAGAGTAGGGATATACACAAAAGCAAGATGACATATAAGATAAAAGGCTGAACTCTTCATTAAGATCAGTGTTTAAATCCTATTTTCTAGATTTTGCTAGGGGGATGGAGCCATGGTGGAGGAGATCAGACAGGAGTCTCTGTAACCTCCTCTAACCTCCCCTCAAACCAACAACATATGAAGCCTCTAGACTGATTTTGAAGCAAAAAAATCCACAATATCTGGAGAACAGCACAATTCTAGAAGAAGATACTCTGGAAGAACCTCAAAACAGGTCTGTTTTAATTGGGCAGGGGGGTGGTCTGCTGAACTCAGACTGCAGCACAGGCAGACCGGGGCAGGGAGCTGGAACAGGGAACTGGAACAGGAGTCGGGAACAGGAGTGGGAGCGTTGTGCATTTCACACACCTGGGAGTCTTCTGTGGGCCTCTTGGACCAATCTGTCCTGATTGTGGGCAGGTGGTTTTGAGGGTCTGCCTTTTGAGGGGGATAGATTGTGAACCACTGAACCCCTGATGAGCATCAGACCTAGCCGCCATAATACAGCACCTAAAAGCAATCAATCCATCAACAGGACGGATCAGCACCAGAAATAATTCAATCAGCGAAGCTGCCCAGTACCTGAAATAATTCAATCAGCAGAACTGCCCCAGGGTGAACTAAAGCAGAACTGCCCAGCACCTGACATAATTCAATCAGCAGAACTGCCCAGTTCCTGAAATAACTCAATCAGCAGAACTGCCCCAGGGCAAATTAAAGGAGCTGTCCCACATTTGCCCTAAACAGACCTCACATCTTTTAAAAAAAATGAATAAAAAACCAAAAAGAGCTCTCACCATAGACAACTTTTATGGAGAGAGGGAAGAACAGACCTCAAATCCTGAGGCCCCTAAAGGTAAAGCAACTCCAGAAAAAGCCCCAAAGAGAGACATAAATTGGTCTCCATGTCACAAGGCTTTCTTTGAAGATTGCATAAAAAAAATCTTAAAAGAGAGTTAGAAGAAACATGGGGAAACGAAATGAGATCACTGCAAAATAAAATAGAAAAAATGGAAAAAGAATGCAATGAACAAAAAAAAATGTAATTGGTCAATTGCAAAAGGAACTAAAAACAGTAACTGAAGAAAATAAGACAATAAAAATTAGAATCAAACAATTGGAAATGAATGACTCATCAAGACTTCAAGAATCAGTCGAACAAAAACAAAAAAATGAAAAGATAGAGAAAAACATGAAATATCTCCGAGGAAAAACAACTGACCTGGAAAACAGATCTAGGAGAGACAATCTAAGGATTATAGGGCTTCCTGAAAGCCATGATTTAAAAAAAAAAGAACCTAGACACTATCTTCCAGGATCATAAAAGAAAACTGCCCTGATATCTTAGGCCTGGGAGGCAAAATACTCCTTGAAACAGGCCACCAATCACCTCCTGAAAGAAACCCAAAAATTAAGTCCCCCAGAAATATCATGGCTAAATTCCAGAACTATCATACCAAGGAAAAGATATTACAAGAAGCCAGAAAGAAAAAAATTAAATATCGGGGAGCTACAATTAGGATCACACAGGACCTAGCAGCTTCTACTTTGAAGGATCGAAGGGCCTGGAATCAGATATTCCGAAGGTCAAAGGAACTTGGATTACAGCCAAGAATAAGTTCCCCAGCTAGAATGAGCATTATCTTCCAGGGAAGAAGATGGTCATTCAATGATATAGGAGAATTTCACCTATTTCTACTGAAAAGACCAGAACTGAACAAAAAATTTGATCTACAAACACAGAACACAAGAGAAACATAAAACGGTAACAAGAAAAAAAAAATCTTGAGAACTATATTTATGTTATAGATACTTATAGAATGAGGATTGATTTTATGAATCTATTATTACATTATGATTATGATATGATTACTGTGATTTTATGATTATTATGATATGATAAACTGAAAAAGAAATTAGAGGTAGGAAAGGGATAACACTGGAAGAAGAGGAAAAGGAGGTAAAATAAGGGAAATTACATCACATGTAGAGGCAAAGAAAACCTATAATGATTGAGGGGAGAAAAGGGAGGGAAATGAGAATTGGGTAAATCTCCATCTCATCAGATTTGGCTCAGAGGGAATAATAGACGTACTTATAAGGAAACAGGAGGGAAAGGGGGGGAAAAAGGGGGTGGGTGAGGCTCTAAAGGGGAAGGATTGTTTGAGGGAAGTGGTTTTCAAAAGCAAAATAGTAGGGAGGAGTGAAAGGGGGTAAGAAAGAGAAAAACATAAGCTAGGGTAAATAAGATGGCAGGAAATACAGAATTAGTTATTTTAACTGTGAATGTGAATGGAATGAACTCTCCCTTAAAGTGGAAGCAGATAGCATACTGTATTAAAAACCAGAATCCAAAAATATGTTGTATACAAGAAACAAATCTAAAACATAGAGATACATACAGGGTGAAGGTAAAAGGCTGGAGCAGAATCTATTATGCTTCAGGTGAACAAAAAAAAGCAGGGGTAGCAATCCTGATCTTAGACCAAGTAAAAGCAAAGATAGACTTAATTAAAAGAGACAAAGAAGGAAATTATATCTTCCTAAAGGGTACCATAGATGATGAAGCAATATCAATACTAAACATATATGCACCAAGTGGTATAGCATGGAAATTCCTAGAGGAAAAGTTCAGAGAGATGCAAGAAGAAATAGACAGCAAAACTATAATAGTGAGGGATCTCAACATCCCTCTCTCAGAACTTGATAAATCAAACCACAAAATAAATAAGAAAGAAGTTAAGGAGGTAAACAAAATGTTAGAAAAGTTAGTTATGATAGATCTTTGGAGGAAATTAAATGGAGACAGAAAGGAGTTTATTTTTTTCTCAGCAGTACATGGAACTTATACAAAAATTGACCATGTATTAGGACACAAAAACCTCAAAATCAAATGCAGGAAGGCAGAAATAATAAATGCATTTTTTTTCAGATCATGACGGAATAAAAATCACATGCAATATAAGGCCAGGAGAAAATAGACCAAAAACCAATTGGAAACTAAATAATTTTATCCTAAAGAATGAATGGGTGAAAAAGCAAATTAAAGACACAATTACTAATTTCATCCAAGAGAATGACAATAAGGAAACAACATACCAAAATTTGTGGGATACAGCCAAAGTGGTAATAAGGGGAAATTTTATATCTCTAGATGCTTATTTGCATAAAATAGAAAAAGAGAAAATCAATGAATTGGGCTTGCAACTAAAAAAGCTAGAGAAAGAACAAATTAAAAACCCCCAATCAAATACCAAACTTGAAATCCTAAAAATAAAAGGAGAGATTAGTAAAATTGAAAGTAAAAAAACTATTGAATTAATAAATAAAACTAAAAGTTGGTTTTATGAAAAAACCAACAAAATAGATAAACCTCTAGTTAATTTAATTAGAAAAAGGAAAGAGGAAAATCAAATTGTTAGTCTCAAAAATGAAAAGGGAGAACTTTCCACCAATGAAGAGGAAATTAGAGCAATAATCAGGAGTTACTTTGCCCAACTGTATGCCAATAAATTTGATAACCTAAGTGAAATGGAGGAATATCTACAAAAATATAGATTGCCCAGATTAACAGAAGAGGAAATAAATTACTTAAATAGTCCGATTTCAGAAAAAGAAATAGAACAAGTCATTAATCAACTCCCTAAGAAAAAATCCCCAGGACCAGATGGATTTACATGTGAATTCTACCAAAC
>JAJPUD010036105.1:0-10016 GCA_023553655.1 Myrmecobius fasciatus
ACACACACACACACACACACACACACACACACACACACACACACTGAGTCAATCTGTACGTGCCCATTCATGATGGAGCTAACCTGGCTCCATTCCCAGATAACAATGCTTCAATTCAGCATTTGACAGATCCCCTGGGCCAGGTGGATATGGCACCCAGCAATTTCAACATGCAACCTAGTACTTGGAACAAGCAGTTTGAAAAGGAAGAGTGATTTGTTGACAATGCAGCAGGAGTTGCAGCAGGTAGAGTGGAAAGGTGGGGAACAGAGAGACAAGAAAGTGGAAGGGATTAGGTGGAGGCAGTGGGAATGAGGGATTGAGAAGGATGATAGGGAAGTCAGTATCATCTGACCACAGGTTGCTGAGTGGAGCTTCAGAGGGACAAATGATTATATCTTTCATGGTAGCAAAAGCAGATGATGTTGATCTGACCCCTGAACAAGAAACAGACTAGAGTGGGATATGTGGATGGGACAACAGGAAGGAGACAAGTCACTCAGATTAGCCAAGGATGTAGTACAGCATGATATACTGCAAAGGGCACTGGATTGAGATTCAGGAAAACCTGGATTCAAATCCAGCCTTAGAAACTTCTTGCCAATTGTGTGACCCTCAATAAGACTTAATTTTTCTTATCTTCAGTTCTTTCTCTGTCAAGCTCAGTCTAAAAATGTTAGTTCTTATTGTTGAGGTTCAAAAGGAGACCCCAAAAGTTTAAGGTTACAGACCCATGTCACGAGATGGCTCAAAAGAATTTGCAGGCTTGAACCCATCTCCAAGTCAAGGGGCAAAATTTATTATAATCATGACGCTGATTGAAGTGGGCTAAGTTCCAAAAGGATTTAGCAAAGAACCAAGAATAGAAGATAAATTAATTGGAAAACACAGAGAGATCCAGTTCTTCATGTCACTGCTAGGCTAATTTTATGGCTTAAAGGTAGAATTGAGAAGTGGTCTGATATGTACCTCATTATTGAATTTTATGGCTTAAAGGTGGGGTTGAGGAGTACTGAAGCCGTTATACTTACCCTTCATATACCATTCTATGTGCCCATCTACCCATCCCAATTAAATGTAAGCTTCAGGAAGGCAGGACTTGTTTCTTTGCGTCCAAATCTCTTGCTTATTGCCAGGCTCAGAGTAAGAGCTTGGTGAATGTATGTTGATTGATCTCTTGAGATAAATGTAGCCATATAAATAAAATTATAATCCACATGTATTGGCTCTTCCTGGTTCTTTTTTAATGCTGATTTATCCATATAAACTTCATATTTCTAAATGTATCATTTGTATCAACATAGTACATTGCTTTGGGAGAAAGTACACACAAATAATCATAAGATTTGAATTGAAGCCAATGTTTGCCACTCACTAGTTGACTCTGGGCAAGCTCTGGGCTTCAGTTTCTGCCTCTATCAAAAGAGAAGGATGGGACTCGATAACCTCTAAGGTTCTTTCTAGCTCTCTGGTTCTGGGATACAATGAAATCTTCAGCTATTTCTTGGAATACTCCAACTGGATACTCAGTAGATATAACCTGAACTCGTTGTGGACAAAACCAAATTCATCATCTTTTCCCCAAATCATTTCCCTTTTCCTAACTTCTCTATGATTGTTGAGGGTTTCGCCATCCTTCCAAAGTGGGTGCTGTCCTCCAGTGCTCTCTCTCTTCCCCCCATTCCCAATCTGTGACCAATTCCCACCACCCCTGCTTTTGTGTCATCTTGCTGATTTTAATTCAGCTGCTGTGTTTTTAAGTCTTTCCCAACCAATCAACGGCCCTCATTAAGCATGTATTACGTTCTAGAAACTGTCCTAAGCCTGGAAATAGAAAGACACAAACAATCCTTGCCTTCAAAAAGCTCACATTCTAAATCGGCGTGAAGGGGATGATAAATCCATAAATTATTGATTAAAATCCATACCAATTAAATACAGGGTGGATGGATAGCAGCCTTAAAGGGGAAGGTATTTAGACAGCTAGAAATTTTTCCTATAACATTTAGAACTTCTACAAACTTTGTACAAATAGTTCTTTTTTTCTTTTTAAGTATTTCCTAGGGATGTGTTCCCAACAGTGGTATTGTCAGGTCAAAGGGAATGACTCATTTCATGGTCCTTGTTAATGATTGCCAGATGGCTTATCCTGATTGTCTCTTTATCTCATTGGAGGTCACAGCCAAGTAAACCTAAGGCCCTCAGTTCTTGCCATGGAGGGCAGATAATGAAGTCCAGGACAGAGGAAACAGAATGTCAGACTGAACATGGGAGAGAAAGTTTGCTCCATTCCCCAGAGAGTCAACTAAATCTGGGTTTGATATGATGAAGAGAAGAAAGGGAAAAAAAGTGATGAAGGGAAAAAAACTGTAGACTTAGAAGAAGAAGACTTGGACTTGAAATTGTGTTCTGCCATTTATAAGTTCTGTGATGATGGATGACCCCTTAAACTTCTCTGAGGACATTTCTTCATCTTTAATATGAGGGTAAGAATGATGCATGATCAGAGAAAGAGGTGATTGGTCATGGATCCAGGGTGGGAGACACCAAATAAGCTTGAGTTCTGCGCTCAAATTCATGGATTTTTTTTTAAACTAAAAAAAGCTGGAATGCTGGATAGATTCTCTGGAGAAAATTGTAGGATTTGAAAAAGAATGAGAAGGGATGAATGGGATTGTTATTGATTGTCCTTCATTTTCAAAGAGGGCCAATGGCATCAAAGAAGAGGCTGTCCTGACTTGCAAGTGAGTGGATTAAGTTAAGGGCTGTCCAAAGTCTCTTCCAGAATCATTGACTCCAGAGGCAAGACATAGGTCAGGACAACTGGAAATGGCTACAGATGCAGTGAGGAGACCATGGCATTTTTAAGCTGCAAGATCTTTCCCAGGGATCAGTTTGTCTGAGGCAACAGCCATTTGGTGATTCAGTGATTTGAGGCAAGGTAAAAAAAAAAGAGGCAAAAACAAATCAACCTACTCAAAAAAAAAATCAATCTGGAGGAGAAGATCCTCAGGGTTTCTGGCCAGAAGAGAAACATTCACTCTGAGACATCAAAACCCAAACAACAACAATGTACAATAGGTATGTACTAGAAAAATAGAGAGTATTGGGAAGTTAAACTTAGAATATAAGCTTCTAGAAGCTTAGAAGTACCAGAAAAGGTTTCCTAAAGAAGGTAAGAGCTGACTGGGTCTTGAAAGACTCTAGAGAAGCTAAAAGAAAGTCTTTCAAATGTGGAAGACAGACCCCAAAGCCAAGGAAGAAACTCACAAGATCTGGGATCCAGAGAATCATTTTCCCCAAGGGCAGAAGGCCTTCTCATCCCACCCATTATACCACCCAGATCTACCTTGACATCCTTTAATCTGTAGAAATCCTATGGCCCACAAGTGCTGACCTCCTCAGACTGATTCTTAGTCTGAGTCTGTCTCTAAAAGAGGGAAGTTGTGGGAAGTATAATTCTTTTTTGATGTATATCTGTCCTTTCAAAAAAGTTCTCATTTTAATTGTGTGACCTATTGATGGCGGCAACTGATATTCAGATCCTAGGGCATATGCAAAGTGTTATGTTAGCCACTATGAAGGATACAGAGATGGAGGTGGAAGTCCTGCTCTTAATGAGCTTGATCATCTTTCTGAGTTCAAGTCCAGCCTCAGATACTTCATAGCTGTGAGACTCTGGGCAAATCGCTTAATCCTATTTGCCTCAGTTTCTGCATCTGTAAAATGAGTGGGAGAAGAATATGGCAAATCACTCTGATATCTCTGCCAAGAAAACCCCACGTGGGGTCATAAAGAGTCGAACGTGACTAAAATATGACTGAGAAATAAGAGAAGAAATAACAGCAACAATGCAGAGTCTGCCCCACTTGAAATGTCATTCTGATTCTTCCACTGAGTCCCTGGGTGATCTCAAGTGGGTCCCTTCATGAGGAGCCATCATGGGATAATGAGAAAATGAAGAGAGTGCTGGCCCTTGCCTCTGATAATTGTGTGATCCCAACTAAGCTGTCCAAGCTCTCCAACCTGGCCTTCTCATGTCCTACTACCCTACAAGATGGAAATAATAATATTATTGATGATGATGATAGTACAATTGGCCTTGTGGACTTGCTGTGAACCTCCCTTAAGACAAAGTACATGTGCTTGGAAGGTTTTCCAATGCTCTCTAAATGTCTGTTATTATTCTAGACAAAAGCAGATATGTGCAAGGCCTTTTCAGGGGGAGGAAAGGGTTCTTGGAGTTTGTATGAGGGGCATTGGGAGTGAGCCATGACCCTCTGCTCCTTTCCCAGCTACTCACCAAGCAGGTGAGCTGTCCCAAGAGGGAGGGAGGCCAGCAGGGCCAACTTTCCCACTCAGGGCCCATCTCCAAAAGAAGCAAACTAAGCTCCAGCCCATTAGGGGGTGAGGTCAAGAGAGGCTGTCCCATTCCTGAGCCTGTTATACAGCCCAGCAGGCTCCCACCAAGCCTTGCCCTTCACCCCATTCCCACACCAGTGGCTCAGGCCGCCTTCCACATTAACGACTTTTCCGTTTCCTTGGCTCGGGATGGAGGCCTTTTGCTCCCTCCCTTTCCCATCTGCCAAAGAGGGATAATGACAATCCCAGCCTTCCCAGGGGGAGTTTGTAAGCTGTCAAACACCCAGGCTGCCTGGCCAAGGGAGCCTTGAGAAGCAGAGGGTCCTGGTGATCAGAATCCCCATTCTGGACCTACTTGACTTAGGCTCACATAGATCTGGGTCCAAATCACACCCGGGATGCTTCCTAGCTGTATGACTTCAGGCAAATTTCTCAATCTCCTTTACAATATTGAAATCATTGCATATTTCGTTCTCCTGGTTCAGAGTATTTAATCCAGCATCCATCCAGAGAGGTCATCCCTTAGACATTCACACTATTTACAGTCTTTGAAATAACTCTCCAATAATTAGAGAAATATAAATTAAAGTGAAGTGGAGGTCCCAGTTCATATCATCCACTTGGCAAAGTTAGCAAAATGAAGGAAAAGGACAAATCCTGAAAAGACCGTGAGAAACAGGTGCACTGGCATATTGTAGCTAGAGATATGAATGGGTCCAGCCATTAGGGAAGCAAAATTAAGCATCCCCATAAATCCAACAACATGAGTCCTGGGCTGTAACTGAAAGAGATCAAAGAACGAGGAAAAGATGTATAAAGGTATAAAAGCATTTATGGGAGTTCTTTTTGTAGGAGTGTAAAACTGGAACCAAGAGGATGTCCATCAATCGCAAAATGGCTAAAGATAACATGTCATACAAATGTGATAAAATGCATTATGCTGTAAAGAATAATGAGACGGTTCCCTAGAAAACTGGAAAAATTTGTGTAAACTGATGCAGAGTGAAATGAACAGAACCAACGGGACACTTTATACTCTGACAAAAACTTGTCAAAACAATTCTGAGAGAACATCGTTCGATGCTGATTTCAAAGGAGCGGTGATGGAGAACACCATTGGACACCTTCTGACAGAAGTGATAAAACATGATCTGCAGAATGATAATATACATTTTTAGATATAGCCTACAGGAGAACTTGCATTACTTGACTATACATATTTGTTACAAGGATTTTGTTTTTATTCTTCTTTTCTTCATGAAGGGAGAAAGGTAGAAGGGAAGAAAAATGAATGCTTGATCATTTTTAAAAATAAACAGTCAATAATTAAAAGGGTTTTTTTTGATGTTTTTGTTGAAGCAATTGGGGTTAAGTGTCTGAGTCCCAGGTCCATCCTGACTTTTGGGCTGGTGTTCTATCCACTGCATCACCTACCTGCCCCAATAATTAAAAGTTTAAAAAACTAGTCTTCTCTTATTTCTGTGAATTCTCAGATAAATCATTTCTCACAACATAGTAAAATATTCTTTGATTGTTGGTTGGCACAGTAAATAGAGCATTAGATTTGAAGTCAAGAAGACCTGAGTTCAATTCTAGACTCAGACACTATGTGAGACCGGGCAATCATTTAACTGCTATTTGCCTCAGTTTCCTCATCTGTAAAATGGATGGGAAAATAGCCCTTACCTCCCAGCTCTGTTGTAAGAATAAATGAAACAGTAGTAAAGCCTTTTGCAAACTTTAGGAACCATATGAATCCTAGCTCTTTATTATTCTTCTATGCAACTCTTTCATCTCTGTCCTAAATAGAGAGATACTGTTACCAGTCTGTTACTCCCCAAAAAGTGTTACTGTGAATATTTTATTACAGATGAGACCACCAAGGCCCTTCCATCTTAAAACCAGTACATTTAAAATCTAGACTTCTCTTCTAAGTTTGACGTGCTAAAGCTCCGAGCTTCTCACCTCTCACACTGCCTGAAATAAAGTTCTACAGATCCACCAATGCTCATTTCAATAAAAATCTATACAACTGTCCCAAAGCTCGAATGCTGAACACCAGAGCCAGCCAAGTTGATGCTCCGACTTGACAGACTGCAAATGAGTTGCTCCTTTCTTTGTGGAGATCCTCTCACCCCTACTCCCTCCTTCTCTCCAAGGCCTCTGAGTAGCAAAGACCACTTCCCCCCACCCCCAAAACTAAAGGAAGACCTGATATGGTCACTGCTGAAGATACTGGACCATACTTATACTACAATTTTAGTTGAGAAACATTACTTTGGACAACTAGTCCTTACTGTAACCTGTTTTCAAGTTAAAATGAAGTTCTTTTTTTCCCCAAGGCAATTGGGGTTAAGTGACTTGCCCACAGCTAGGAAGTGTTAAGTGTCTGAGGTCAAATTTGAACTCAGATCCTCCTGACTTCAGAGCTAGTGCTCTATCCATTGTGTCACCTAGCTGCCCCAAAATGAAGCTCTTTTAAAAAGCTTTTGTTTATGCAGGTTAGGGCTATTGATTTGTCACATATAAGGCATTTAAATATATTATTATTATTATTATTTCAAAAATAATTTTGACCTCACAAACCCCCTGAGGGAGAACTACATATTGATTGCTATTGGTATAGAGTGGTCCAGTGGGCAATGTCCCTCCTCCAGTGTAGGTCAGCCCCCTTCTTCCACTCCAATGTTGGGAAAATTGCTTGGGGGGGGCATTTAGAAATGTTGACTTGACACATAAACAAAAGCATGGTGAATAACAATAGAAATAATCACATAAGCAAAAGCTTATTATGAAAGGATCCTCTGTAGTTTCTAAGAGTGGAAAGTAGTCCTAGGACCAAAACGTTTGAGAACTACTCCCCTACACTGATGAAGTGATGGCTGATAGCTGGTATCTATTTAGAGCTTTACAAAATATTCTTCATGGATTATCTCATTACAGCCTCTCAATGACATTTGATAAATAGCCTCCCTGGTCCAGAACATCCAGTAGACCAGAGCAGCCATATTCACATGTCCCCTAGCTCAGATTCTGACTTTCAGGGTGTTTATACCTTGCCTTTATTTTTCCCTTTCTTACCTCCATCCACTTCCCTGCTGTTCCTCTATTTATGTCAAGTCTTCCACCAACACAATGCAAACTCCTGTAGAATAGGATTTAGCTTTCTTTCTTTTTGCTTATACCTGGCACTTAGCATTTGATTAATTAATGTTTTATTTTTCATCTATTTATATCTATCAACTGTCAGAGGCATGATTTGAACCCAGGGATGTAAAGCAGCAAAATACTGTCCTTCATACACAATATTCCATTTCCTGACTGAGTTTCCTTCAAGCCTGGAAGCCAGGGAAGCTGGGAGAGCTTTCCAGGTATGATTAATTACAGGCAACAGACAGCAAGTAGGAGAAATGTTTCCCAGGAGCAATGAGCCTTCCACCCACCCCTGAAATCATACTGTTCAAGGTGCTCACAGGCCATCTCTAGAATCTAGAGGTGTCATGGTGGTCAAGACTGGATCAATTAGGACCTGAGAATGGACAACCAAAGCTCTCAAGATCTGATAATGCACTTTTTTCTTTTTTTATTAAAGTTTTTTATTTGCATAACATATGTGTGGGTAGTTCTTCAACATTGACCATTACAAAGCTTTCTGTTACAAATTTCCCCCCCTGTTCTCCTACCCTCCCCTAGATGACAGGAAGTCCACTACATGTTAGTTATATTAAAATATTTGACATGTCGAATATAGCTATACATATTTCCATACGTGTCTTGCTGTGCAAGAACAATCGTATCTACATGAACAAAAAATATCTGAAAAAGGAAACCCAATGCAAGTAAACATCGATAGAGATCATGGAAATGATATGTTGTGGTCCAAGCACTTTTTTCTTTAAGGAAAACTATTAGGAAAATAAGGTCGGTTTTTCTATCCTTTCTCTAACTTAGTTTGCCAAGAGATATGGCTATGTTCTAATGACTGATGACCAATTACTTGGCCAGGACCAGAGAAGACAAGAGAAAAATGGAAAAGATGTATAACTTATGCCAAGAGATCAAAAACATCAGAATCACAAGGTGACCCCAAAAATAAATATCCTTTTCAGGAAATTGACTTTTAGCCTGAGACAAACCAGGAGCAATGGCGATACAATCCAATGACTGTGATTCCTCTGCCACTGCCATGATCAGACAGCAGCCACATCATGGTGTTCCATTCTGGCTACCACAGTCTAGAAAAGACATTGGTGAGTTACAAAGCAACAGAGGAGGGGGACCTGCAGGATGAAAGACCACACATCTATACCATATGAGCTGTGGTTGAAGGACTAGTTTCCGCTTAGTCTGGAGAAGAAAAAATTTACAAGGGCCAGAATGGATGAATTCAAGAACTTGAAGGGATGCCTGGTAGAAAAAAAAAGTTGATGTTTATTGGTTGGTCCCAGAATTCAGTATCAGAAGAAATCAGTGGAAATTCTAGGAAGACTAGTTTGGATGACAGGGAAAACTTCCTAACCAAAAGTGGAATGGTCTGCCTTCAAGCAAAGACTCCATGACCATGGATGGCTGCCTGGTGCAACAATGATTCTCATTCAGAAAGAATCTGGGCTACGTGATCACTGAGCTCCCTTCCCATTGTGAAAAGTTTCTCATGCTGTGGTTATAGAATAAGAGCAAGAGACAACTGAGGTGGAATACCGGAGGCTGATGACGTGGCAACATTTGGCAAACACTGGAGTTGTAACAAGAGTGGAAGGTGACAATGAATGGGATGTTTGGGGTTCAGCTGCTGAGAGCATTCACAATAAGAATATTCTCTGCAGCTTTTAGCAAGGGATACTTACATATTGCCTAAGGTACTTAGATAAATATCATTTTCCTCTCAATTATTCTACAACTTTAAAAGTGCAGGATGGAGAAAGCACTAGGGAACAAGAGGATGTAATATAGCTAGATAAGTGGATACTTGTTTGTATGCATATATAGTATAGAGGTGGATAGAGACAGACATCAATGGAGTTTTATATACATAGAGGGGGGGAGGGAGGGAGAGAAAAAAGAGGGAAGGAGGAAGGGAAAGAGGGGCAGGGAAGGAAGGAGAGGGGAAGGGAGGGCTAAGGAAGGAGGGAAGGAAGAAGAGGGAGAGAGACAGAGGTGGGGAGAGAGAGGGAGAGGAAGGGAAAGTAGGAGGGAGAGAAAATTTGGCAGAGAATTATGACAATGAATTTTCAGGATATTGAAATCACTATCAATCAAAAACTTCTGTCGGTTGTCATTATTGCATCATTTTGTTCTTCTCCCTTTGTCATCATTATTTCTTTCACCCAAATTTCTGTAATCATAATTTGAGGATTATATTTGACTTCTCTCTCCCCTAATTCTTACCTCTAAGTCTATTCCATAATGTCTTTTTAATTCTCTAGTCCTAAAATAACCACCTTATTATAAACCCTTATGGACAAGCATGTGGACAATTTCAAGAACCTCTCTACAACCCTTCCCATCCCCATTCTCCCTGCTCTCTACTCCATACTGCCATGACCACTAAGAGAATGATCTTTTGAATATTTTAATTTAGTTATGACCTTCTTCTTTGTTCAAAAATCTTCAGGTGCTTTCTCTTATCTCCTAAGTATAGATCAAAATGATTT
>JAJPUD010036108.1:0-10015 GCA_023553655.1 Myrmecobius fasciatus
GAAGAAATAAAAAATGTTGTGATCCACATTCAGTCTCCACAATCCTGTTTCTAGATGCATCTTTCCAACACAAGTCTATTGCAATTGCTTGAATTTTGGATTAATTTCTTATTCTTTTACATATGACATGATTCAGGGTCATGATGTGGTAGTTCATCTACATTTGAGAAATTTTGTAATTCTGGAACAAATCTTTTTCTCCATATATGAATATTTCTCTGATTTTTTCATCTCCACTTCTATTCCATCCCCTGGTGACAAGACTTTGATGCCTGATGAATAAAAAAAAAATATCCTGGATTAAGGACATTTTGCAGACTAATGAAGATATAAAAATTTCACAAGGTCATTTGGATGTCTATAGCCAATTGTTTTGAAATAAGTAAGCTTTATTAGCAAAATTTTCTTTGTCTCAGTATTCAGAATTTTAGTATTAATATTTTCTTGCTTATGACAAGTTTTCATTTTTCTTTTTGTTTTTTCTTCATAGCAATGGGTTGCAGTTCTCTCTGTCTGTCTCTGTGTTTATGTGTGTGTGTGTGTCTGTAGCCTTACTCCTATTTGTTTTTACTAGTTTGTGCTATTCTTCCAACTTCAAGAAGCCTAAACTATACTGTAGAAAGATTATTAACAGCTACCTGATTTAAAGTCTTACCTTCTTTCCTTCTTTTTAAAGGACTGATTATGCTGTTCACAACAAGATTCTGCCTAAACTTGACTTTGTTTTTTTTTTTATTTTCAAACACCCTTTCTTTTGCTATCCATCATTTTCTGTACTAATTTCCTTAATTCTTGAAATCAGGGGTGTGACAGCTTTATGGATAAGAAATCACTATTTGACAAAAATTGCTAGGAAATTTGAAAAAAAAAATAGTGTGATAGAAAGTAGGCATTCACCAACACCTACTACCCTCTATCAAGATAAAATCAAAATGGGTTCATAATTTAGACATAAAGGGTAATACTACAAGCAAATTAGGAGAACAAGGAATAATCTGCTTCTCATATTTGTGGAGAAAAGAGATAGTGTGGCCAAAGAAGAACTAAAGAACATTATGAAATAAAGGGTAAACTGCAAATTTTATCATATTAAATTAACAATGTTTTACAAGCAAAAACAATGCATACAAGATTAGAAGGGAAGCAGAAAAATGCGAAAAATTTTACATTTAAGAGTTCTGATAAAGACCTCATTTCTAAAATGTATAGAGAATTGATTCAAATTTATAAGAATACAAATGATTCTCCCATTGACAAATGAAGTTCAAATCACCTGCCCCAAATTACACAGATAACAAATTGTGGAGCAAAATTTTGAAAGCAAACTATGGACAGACAATTTTCAGATGCAGAAATAACAGTTCTAATCATATAGAGAAAAAATGTTCTAAATCACTATTGATTAGAAAAATGAAAATTAAGGCAACTTTGAGGTACCCCTACACACCTCTCAGATTGACTAAGATGACAGGAAAAATAATGATAAATACTGGAGGGGATGTGGGAAAACTGTAACACTAATACATTGTTGGTGGAGTTGTGAACTGATCCAAATAGTCTGGAGAACAATTGGGAACTACACCCAAAGGGCTATCAAACTGTGCATACTCTATGATCCTGCAGTGTCTCTACTGTCTTTGTATTCCAAGACTTCATATAAAAGGGAAAAGGACCCAACTGTGCAAAAAATGTAGCAACCTTTGGTAATGGCAAGGAACTGAAAATCAAATGTATGCCTGTCAGTTGGAGAATGGCAGTACACGTTATAGTATATGAATATTATGGAAAATGAGAAAAAATAAGCACAATAATTTCAGAAATACCTAGAGAAACTTCCATGAACTAATGTTAAGTTAATTGAATAGAACAAAGAGAACATTCTACATAGCAACAATAAGACTATGTGATGATCATCTCTGATGAACTTGGATCTTTTCAACAATGAGCTGATTTAGGCCAATTCCAATGGACTTGTGATGGAGAGAGCCATCTCCAACCACAGAGAAGACTGTGGGGTCTGAATGTGGATCATATAATATTTTTACCTTTTTTGTTGTTTACTTTCCTTTTTTTCATTTTTCCTTTTTATCTCATTTTTCTTATGCATACTGATAATTATGGAAATATATGTAAAAGAATTGCACACAATTAACATATAATTGATTATTTGCCGCCTAAGGGAGGAGTTGAGGGGAAGGAAGGAAAAAAAATTTGGAACACAAGGTTTTTCAATAGCTAATGTTTAAAATAAAAAATGTATATATTTTGTAAAAAAATAGCTATAATAAAAAAAAATCAGTGGTCTGTTAATATGATAATAAATGATTAGCTACCTGGCCCTGAATTAAAATCTGGCATTAAATTTTAGAAGCCATGTGACACTGAATAAGTCATTTCTATTTCTCCCAGATTCTCAACTTTAAAATGGGTAATATTCTTTTTTTTTTAATTATAAAACCTGTCTCATAAGATTGTGAGGGTCAATGGAGATAATAATTGCAAAGTACTTAGCACTTATAAATGCTTTTGTTTTTCTTTCCCCTTTCTCTTCCCCCTCCTTATGAGAAAAATTATTTTGGGAAGTGGAATGAATTGAAGGTTGTTTGAGAGGAGGCAAGAAATTCTGTCAGGAATCTATTGCAATGATCCAAACAAATCATAGTGATGCCCTATAGTATGAAGATAGCAGTGAAAATAGAAAGGGACAAATATTGGAGATTTTGTAGAGATAAAATTGGCAGTACTTAATAAGAAATATTAGAAAGAAGATATATAGTTAAAAATAAATGTGAGTATAAAAGAGAACAGCCAAGATGAATTATGGTTCTATGGACAGAAGTAATAATGTCTCAAAGAAAAGCATGTTTAGCAGAAAGTTTGATGAACTTCATTTTAGAAATGCTGAGTAGAAATTATACTAATAATCATGCAATTATTTAAAATTTATAAAGTGCTTAATTTAAACTCATTTAACTCATTTTTCCACCTATAAAAAAAGATTGACTAGATTACTGCTGAGGTCCCATACAATTTTAAACTTATGATAAAATGAAGGTGATGGGTTTAATCAGGGGAAAGCAACTTATTCCATGGGGTTGAAACAGGGCAAAACAGTCGATGTAGATTGGAGAGTAAATATCTGAGCAAATCTCACTAAGCCCAAGACCTCAGTCATTATGTTATTTTTGTATGATGGAAAATATTGATGGAGCTATCTTGTATATCATTAGAGATATGGACTTAGAGTTAAGAATAGAAGCAGGATTATTGAGAAGCAGAGAGAGAAAGAGAGAGAGACAGAGAGAGAGACAGAGAGAGACAGAGAGAGAGAGAGAAATAGAGAGAGAGACAGAGAGAGACAGAGAGAGACAGAGAGAGAGAGACAGAGAGAGACAGAGACAGAGACAGAGAGACAGAGACAGAGACAGAGACAGAAACTGAAAAAAACAGAGAGAGAATTTGTATCTGTACCGAGTTAGTAGTTGGAGTCACAGGAATTAATATGACTGCTCTGGCACAAAATGTAGAGAAAGAGAAGTAGACCACAGACTGTCCCATGAAGAACACTAATGTTAAGGGATCAATAAGAAGCTTATCAGTGAACAAAGGAAATAGAAAATGAGTTCAAAGATCCCACATTCTCCTATTTTCCAGGTAAAAGAAGTATCTAGATGGAGATGGAAAGTCAGCAGTGTCAAAAACTGAAGAGAAGTGCTGTCATGTAAAAACAGTCAAAGGGGTGAGAGTGAGGGCAAGGAGAAACTTTTGATCTCCATTTTATTATGCAGGCTAAGTTACTGCAGTTGTTATTGGCATAATTTTGGATGGATTAAAAACAGTCATTTTTTTGAATGACATGTTGACACAATCAAGTTGTCAGGAGACTTCTCTTATCCACTTTTAAGATTATTTTTCAGGGGGAAATTTGACTTTTTTACATCATACCTCTATAGGACAGCTGCTCTTTTCCCTGTACTTGTTTCTAAAGAAGGTTGCTGCTATTTTTTCCTTGCACAAAGCAAGTATTTGTTTTAATAAGGATCAGGCAGCTAGATCACTTAGTGAATCAGATAGTTGCTCAAAGCAGCAGTCCCCAACTTTTTTATTTTCATCTCCATATCTCTTGACTTACAATGAACTTCCTAATACTTCCTCTTCAATATAAAAGAAATAAAGGGGATCGATAGATTGATAGACATACATATATGTATCTATATACATAAACATAAAATGTGTGTACATATGTACATGTGTATTTACATTAATAAGAAATAAAATGGATTACTTAAAATAATGGCCTACTAAATGCTTCACATACCCCTTATGACAAGCTCCTCCCACCAATGTACCTTATGTTGGGAACTTCTCATTTAGAGCAATATGCAAATGGCCATAATTATTAGGGATCTTAGAGAGTATATATCTTAATTTACTTATTTTATAAAGAGAACCAGAAAGTTCATATGGTCACAGATCTAGAAGTAGAAAGTACTTTGAGTCATAAAATTCAATTACCTCTTTTTTTTTCCTGTGTATGTAGTCCCCAAATCCACAGGTATGGGACTCTCTATTTATTGGTAGGGATCAATACCCTTTGTCTGTGTGAGAAATAATTCAGAGCAGGTTAGAGAGAAATTGGGGAAGAAAGAAAGACAGATAGACAGAAATAGAGGCAGAATTACTCTGGACATATCTAGCTGCCAGACTCAAAGGGAAACAGACAAGTTCAATCCTAATTCAGGATGCTGACAAAATACCTGGGAATACATAAGGGATGCAGGAAGTCTTCATTATGTCCCTGTCCTCAGCTTGCTTCACATGAGACTGTGAGAAATTAGGATTCTGTCTCCCTCTCTTGTTCCCTCCCTCCATTTGTCTCTGTCTGTCGGTCTCTGTCTCTATTTCTGTCTGTCTGTCTGTCTGTCTGTCTGTCTCTCTCGCTGTTAACTTGCAACCAATGGAACAGCAGTTTCACTCTGTATTGCCTAGCATATTTTATGCATGCTCTTTTCCTATTAATTTGCATAAATGTATTTTCTTGGTTACATGTTATGAGTGTTCACTCTGGAACTAGTATTTGGTAGAAAAGGGCTCAACTTTGGAAAAGGACCTTGGGGACCTCCTGATCCTTAATAATGAAACAGAGATAAGAAATTGGATTTACCCTGAAAGCCTCATTCACTAGAATGACAATACTTATAAGACAGATATAATTCTAGTCTGGCAGTCAATATCCGTGAAGAGAGCATAATGGAATGCTCTGCCCCCAGCTTCCTTGCTTCTTCTCATAGCAGGGACAAGTTCATTATTCTTTTTACTCCTTCATTCTACCTCTCCATTTTTAGCACAAATATAAGTTTTGTAGAATTGAATAATAGTTAACTACATGCTTTTGACAGTACCTATAATCTACTCTGATTGTGAATTGTGTTCTTTGGCTCTTTTGGAGGGTATATTAACCTCATAAGGCACTTGGGTATCATTTTATGTTCCAAAACTATAATTCAGTTGTATTTTCTGCATTGTATCCTGGAGGGTATGGGCTATAGACATTCCTCATCCCAAAGGAAAGAAAAGCCTCTCTCAGATCCTTTTGTTATTGTTGTTGCAATAACTACTGTGCTCTGTGGAGAAGGAAGCATGATGAGACACGGGGTATGCTTGAAATCAATAGACATAGTTTTAGTTTCTTCTAATGATGATTTTTAGCAATGTTAATTTTTGCAAGTCATCTAATACCACTGAGTCTCTGTTTATTCATTTCCAGAATAGGAATGTATGTACAATAATAATACTATTTGGTGTCTTTAGACATCATCATAAACATTATTTTACTGCATAATTCTGTACAAATCACTATACCTCTCTGTTTCTGCAACATAAAACTAAATGATGAAATTGGATTATGTCTGATGTCCTTACTGGAGGGAACATTACATGATATTATTAAGCATTACAACTATGATTTTTTTTTAACTCTTGTGTGTGCTAATACCTGAGTTCAATGACACTCAATAGATTAGTAACACAAGACATTATTAACAGGCAGACTACAAACTTCAGACAATTCTTTAGTATTTCTCTATTAAGTAAATATATAGGTCACCATCCCGTGAGTTCAGATCTTATTGTTCACATTATGAGAATTCCTTATGGGATCAAATAATTGATGTTTAATGAATTTGTATATTACTGTATCCAAAAAAATTACTTTGATGTCCTATCCTTAGTGAAAACTAAAGAGAGCTAAGTGAATAAATTATTTTATTGGCATTGCATGAATTGAGATTTTTATTATCTGTGAGTTATTATTATACCATGACTTGCCTAAATTCTTGCCATCAAACTTAATTTTCTTATAATTTTAAAAATTAATTTCATTTTTAATTTGTGTAATAAAATAAGTATTTCAACAATATATTACAATAAAAATACTAATTACTCACGAAACTGCAAATCTACTTTGCACAATTTGCCATTCCTTTGAAATATAAAACAGGATTTTCATATTTTTTTTTCTTTTCTACCTCCTCAACATCCCATTTCGTTTCTTGCTGCTCACCAAAGCATACCCTACTTCATTATCAATCTCTTCGTTTCATATTTCTCCATTTTTCACCACCTTCCCTTTTGATTTCAGCTCCATAAACATCATGCTTCCTTAATTTGACCTCATCTCCAGCAAATTCATACTTTTGGAAATTGCTTCAGTTTTGATACTCAACACCTCCTGAGTGTGTAGTTGCCTCCTCACTCTGATTGAAGTACTGCAGGGTAGAATGAAAATTCCCCCCACCACCACCACCACACAACCACCACACCCACATACATATGCACATAGACAAGTGGCAAACTATGTTCTTCAGATAATTCATTTTTTTAATAAAGCTTTTTATTTACAAAACAAATGAGAGATTTTTCTACATTGACATTGCAAAAACTTTTTTTCCCAAGCTTTTCCCCTCCTTCCCCCCAGCCCCCACCTCTAGATGACAGATAATCTAATACATGCTAAATAGGATGAATTATATGACAAATACAATACATGTATACATATCTATACAGTTAGCTTACTGCATAAGAAACATCAGATCTAGAAAGAGAAGAAGAAAAAACAACCTAAGAAGGAAAACAAAATGCATGGAGATATTCACAGAAAGCGTTAAAATGGTGTGTTGTGGTTCACACTAAGTTCGCACAGGCCTCTCTCTAGATGTATATGACTATCTTCATCGCTGAACAATAGGAACTGGTTTGAATCACATCATTGTTGAAGAGAACCATGTCCATCAGAATTGATCATCGTATAGTCTTGTTGCTGTGTAATGTCCTCCTGGTTCTGCTGATTTCACTCAGCATCAGTTCATGCAAGTCTCTCCAGGCCTCTCTGAAATGCTCCTGTTGGTCGTTTCTTACAGAGCAATAATATTCCATAACATTCATTTGCCACAATTCATTCAGCCATTCTCCAATCGATGGGCTTCCTTTCAATTTCCAGTTTCTTGCTACTACAAAAAGGGCTGCCATAAACATTTTTGCACATGTGGGTCCCTTTCCCTCCTTTAAAATCTCTTTGGGATATAGGCCCAGTAGAAACACTGCTGGGTCAAATGGTAAGCACAATTTGATAACCTTTTGAGCATAGTTCCATATTGCTCTCCAGAATGGTGGATCCGTTCACAGTTCCACCAACAAAGTATCAGTGTCCCAGTTTTCCCACATCCCCTCCAACAGTTATCATTATGATTTCCTGTCATTTTAGCCAATCTGACAGGTATGTAGTGGTATCTCAGAGTTGTCTTAATTTCCATTTCTCTGATCAATAGTGACTTGGAGCACCTTTTCATGTGACCAGAAATTGTTTCAATTTCTTCATCTGAAAATTCTCTGTTCATATCTTTTGACCATTTATCAATTGGAGAATGGCTTGAATTCTTATATATTTGAGTCAATTCTCAATATATTTTAGAAATGAGGCCTTTATCAGAACCTTTGGATGTGAAAATATTTTCCCAGTTTACTGCTACCCTTCTAATCTTGTCTGCATTCTTTTTGTTTCTATAAAAAATTTTAACTTGATATAGTCAAACTTATCTATTTTGTGATTAATGAGAACCTCTAGTTCTTCTTTGGTCACAAATTCCTTCCCCCTCCACAGGTCTGAGAGATAAACAATACTACAATTGTTCTAATTTGTTTATAATATCTTTCTTTATGCCTAGATCATGAATCCATTTTGACCTTATCTTGGTATATAGTGTTAGGTGTGGGTCAATGCCTAATTTCTTCCATACTAGTTTCCAATTATCCCAGCAGTTTTTGTTAAATAGTGAGTTTTTATCCCCAAAACTGGGGTCTTTGAGTTTATCAAACACTAGATTACTATAGTCATTATTTTGTCCTGTGAACCTAACCTATTCCACTGATCTGCTACTCTATTTCTTATCCAGTATCAAATGGTTTTGGTGACCACAACTTTATAATATAGTTTTAGATCTGGTACAGCAAGGCCACCCTCATTTGTATTTTTTTTTCATTAATTCCCTTGAAATTCTTGACTTTTTGTTTTTCCAGATGAATTTTGTTGTTTTTTTTTTTTTGTAGGTCAGTTAAATAATTTTGTGGGAGTTTGATTGGTATAGCACTAAATATATAGATTAGTTTAGGTAGTATTGCCATCTTTATTATATTTGCTCAACCTATCCAAGAGCACTTGATGTTTTTCCAATTGTTTAGATCTGACTTTATTTGTGTGGAGAGTGTTTTGTAGTTTTGCTCATATAGATCCTGACTTGCCCTTGGCAGATAATATTCCCAAATATTTTATACTATCAATAGTTATTTTGAATGGAATTTCTCTTTGTATCTCTTGCTGTTGCATTTTGTTGGTGATGTATAAAAATGCTGATGATTTATGTGGATTTATTTTGTATCCTGCAACTTTGCTAAAGTTGTGGATTAATTCTAATAGTTGTTTAGTTGATTCTCTAGGGTTCTCTAAGTAGACCATCATATCATCTGCAAAGAGTAATAATTTGGTTTCCTCATGACCTACTCTAATTCCTTTAATCTCTTTTTCTTGACTTATTGCCAAGGCTAGCATTTGTAATACAATATTGAATAGTAATGGTGATAGTGGGCAACCTTGCTTCACCCCTGATCTTATTGAGAATGGTTCCAGTTTATCACCATTACATATGATGCTAGCTGATGGTTTTAAATAGATGCTACTGACTATTTTAAGGAAAAGTCCATTAATTCCTATACTCTCTAATGTTTTTAATAGGAATGGATATTGGATTTTATCAAATGCTTTTTCTGCATCTATTGAGATTATCATATTTTTTGTTAATTTGGTTATTAATATAGTCAATTATGTTAATAGTTTTCCTAATGTTGAACCATCCCTGCATTCCTGGTATAAATCCTACTTAGTCATTGTGTATTATTCTGGGAATGATTTTCTGTAATCTCTTTGCTAGTATTTTATTTATGATTTTTGCATCAATATTCATTAAGGAGATTGGTCTATAATTTTCGTTCTCTCTTTTTGTTTTACCTGGTTTAGGTATCAGTACCATGTCTGTATCATAAAAGGAGTTTGGTAGGAGTCCTTCCTTCCCTAATTTTTCGAATAGTTTATATAATTTTGGAGTTAATTGTTCTTTAAATGTTTGGTAAAATTCACATGTAAATCTATCTGGTCCTGGGGATTTTTTTCTTAGGGAGTTGATTAATGACTTGTTCTATTTCTTCTTCTAAAATGGGACTATTTAAGTAATTTATTTCCTCTTCTGTTAATCTGGGCAATCTATATTTTTGTAGATATTCCTCCATTTCACTTAGGTTATCAAATTTATTGGCCTATAGTTGGGCAAAGTAACTCCTGATTATTGCTCTAATTTCCTCTTCATTGGTGGAAAGTTCTCCCTTTTCATTTTTGAGACTTAAAATTTGATTTTCCTCTTTTTTTTCTAATTAAATTAACTAGAGGTTTATCTATTTTGTTGGTTTT
>JAJPUD010036110.1:0-10014 GCA_023553655.1 Myrmecobius fasciatus
CTGGGCAATCTATATTTTTGTAAATATTCCTCCATTTCACTTAGGTTATCAAATTTATTGGCATACAGTTGGGCAAAGTAACTCCTGATTATTGCTCTAATTTCCTCTTCGTTGGTGGAAAGTTCTCCCTTTTCATTTTTGAGACTAACAATTTGATTTTCCTCTTTCCTTTTTCTAAATAAATTAACTAGAGGTTTATCTATTTTGTTGGTTTTTTCATAAAACCAACTTTTAGTTTTATTTATTAATTCAATAGTTTTTTTTTTTTTACTTTCAATTTTACTAATCTCTCCTTTTATTTTTAGGATTTCAAGTTTGGTATTTGATTGGGGGTTTTTAATTTGTTCTTTCTCTAGCTTTTTTAGTTGCAAGCCCAATTCATTGATTTTCTCTTTCTCTATTTTATGTAAATAAGCATCTAGAGATATAAAATTTCCCCTTATTACCGCTTTGGCTGTATCCCACAAATTTTGGTATGTTGTCTCATTATTGTCATTCTCTTGGATGAAATTAGTAATTCTGTCTGTAATTTGCTGTTTCACCCATTCATTCTTTAGGATAAAATTATTTAGTTTCAAATTGGTTTTTGGTCTATTTTCTCCTGGCCTTATATTGCATGTGATTTTTATTGCATCATGATCTGAAAAAAATACATTTATTATTTCTGCCTTCCTGCATTTGATTTTGAGGTTTTTGTGTCCTAACACATGGTCAATTTTTGTGTAAGTTCCATGGACTGCTGAGGAAAAAGTAAACTCCTTTCTGTCTCCATTCAATTTTTTCCAAAGATCTATCATACCTAACTTTTCTAACATTTTGTTTACCCCCTTAACTTCTTTCTTATTTATTTTGTGGTTTGATTTATCAAGTTCTGAGAGAGGGAGGTTGAGATCCCCCACTATTATAGTTTTGCTGTCTATTTCTTCTTGCATCTCTCTGTACTTTTCCTTTAGGAATTTCCATGCTATACCACTTGGTGCATATATGTTTAGTATTGATATTGTTTCGTTATCTATGGTACCCTTTAGGAAGATATAATTTCCTTCTTTGTCTCTTTTAATTAAGTCTATCTTTGCTTTTGCTTGGTCTGAGATCAGGATTGCTGCCCCTGCTTTTTTTTTGTTCACCTGAAGCATAATAGATTCTTCTCCAGCCTTTTACCTTCACCCTGTATGTATCTCTATGTTTTAGATGTGTTTCTTGTATACAACATACTGTTGGATTCTGGTTTTTAATCCAGTCTGCTATCTGCTTCTGCTTTAAGGGAGAGTTCATTCCATTCACATTCACAGTTAAAATAACTAATTCTGTATTTCCTGCCATCTTATTTACCCTATCTTATGCTTTTCTCTTTCTTATCCCCTTTCCCTCCTTCCTACTATTTTGCTTTTGATAACCACTTCCCTCAAACAATCCTTCCCCTTTAGAGCCCCACCCATCCCTTTTTTCCCCCTTTCCCTCCTGTTTTCTTATAAGTACGTCTATTATTCCCTCTGAGCCAAATCTGATGAGATGGAGATTAACTCAATTCTCATTCCCCTCCCTTTTTTCCCCCTCAGTCATTGTAGTTTTTCTTTGCCTCTACATGGGATGTAATTTCCCTTATTTTACCTCCTTTTCCTCTTCTTCCAGTGTTATCCCTTTTCTACCTCTAATTTATTTTTCAGTTTATCATATCATAATAATCATAAAATCACAGTAATCATATCATAATCATAATGTAATAATAGGTTCATAAAATCAACCCTCATTCTATAAGTATCTATAACATAGTTCTCAAGGGTTTTTTGGGTTTTTTTTTTCCTTGTTACTTTTTTTTTCTCTTGTGTTCTGTTTGTAGATCAAATTTTTTGTTCAGTTCTGGTCTTTTCAGTAGAAATAGGTGAAATTCTCCTATATCATTGAATGACCATCTTCTTCCCGGGAAGATAATGCTCATTCTAGCTGGGTAACTTATTCTTGGCTGTAATCCAAGTTCCTTTGCCCTTCAGAATATCTGATTCCAGGCCCTTCGATCCTTCAAAGTAGAAGCAGCTAGGTCCTGTGTGATCCTAATTGTGGCTCCCCGATATTTAAATTGTTTCTTTCTGGCTTCTCGTAATATCTTTTCCTTGGTATGATAGTTCTGGAATTTAGCCACGATATTTCTGGGGGACTTAATTTTTGGGTTTCTTTCAGGAGGTGATCGGTGGATTGTTTCAATAAGTATTTTGCCTTCTGGGTCTAAAATATCAGGGCAGTTTTCTTCTATGATTTCCTGGAAGATAATGTCTAGGTTCTTTTTTTCATCATGGCTTTCAGGAAGCCCTATAATCCTTAGATTGTCTCTCCTAGATCTATTTTCCAGGTCAGTTGTTTTTCCTAGGAGATATTTCATGTTTTTCTCTATCTTTTCATTTTTTTGTTTTTGTTTGACTGATTCTTGAAGTCTTGATGAGTTATTCATTTCCAATTGTTCGATTCCAATTTTGAATGTCTTATTTTCTTCAGTTACTGTTTTTAGTTCCTTTTGCAATTGACCAATTACATTTTTTTGTTCATTGCATTCTTTTTCCATTTTTTCTATTTTATTTTGCAGTAATCTCATTTCGTTTCCCCATGTTTCTTCTAACTCTCTTTTAAGATCCTTTATGTAGTCTTCAAAGAAAGCCTTGTGACTTGGAGTCCAGTTTGTGTCTCTCTTTGGGGCTTTTCTTGGAGTTGCTTTACCTTTAGGGGCCTCAGGATTTGAGGTCTGTTCTTTCCTCTCTCCATAAAAGTTGTCTATGGTGAGAGCTCTTTTTGGTTTTTTATTCATTTTTTTAAAGGTGTGAAGTCTGTTTAAGGCAAAGATGGGACAGCTGCTTTAATTTGCCTTGGGGCTGCTGATTGAGTTATTTCAGGAACTGGGCAGTTCTGGTGATTGAATTATGTCAGGTGCTGGGCAGTTCTGATTTAGTTAACCCTGGGGCAGTTCTGCTGATTGAATTATTTCAGGTGCTGATCAGTCCTACTGATTGATCACCCTAGGGTGCTGTCTAATGGCAGCTAGGTCCAATGCTCATCAGGGGTTCAGTGGTTCACCATCTACCCCCCACAATAGGCAGACCCTCCAAACCACCTGCCCACAATCAGGACAGATTGGCCCAAGAGGCCCGCAGAAGACTCCCAGGTGTGTGAAAAGCACAACACTCCCACTCCTGTTTCAACTCCTGTTCCAGCTCCCTGCTCCAACTCCCTGCTCCAGCTCCCTGCCCCGGTCTCCCTGAGCTGCAGTCTGGGTTCAGCAGACCACCCCCCTGCCCAATTAAAACAGACCTGTTTTGAGCTTATTCCAGAGTATCTTCTTCTAGAATCATGTTGTCTTCCAGATATTGTGTATTTTTTTGCTTCAAAATCAGTCTAGAGGCTTCATATGTTGTTGGTTTGAGGGAACGTTAGAGGAGGTTACAGGGACTCCTGTCTGATCTCTGCCACCATGGCTCCACCCCTGGAAGGAAGCCACAGTATTATTTTTAAAATATTATTTTTACTTAAATTTTGAACTTGAGGAAAACTGGAAACATAGGCATTTCATTATAAACAGAGCAGAAAAAAGATTGTACATAAAACTGAAGGTTGTATTTATTTGTTATAAAGGAAGAATAAAAAAGAAAAAGAAATAAACATGAGAAATGAACAAAAGTAAGGCTAGAAGGAATCATTAATATGAGGGCACCTTTGAACATTACACATTGGGTCTATTTTATACTTTTAATTTTGTTGTTTTTTTTTTAAAAATGTAAGAATGTTTTGGAGATAATTCCTGTTTGGTTCAGTTATTTTTTTTAAATTGATTTGAGATCTATTCCAAATCTATAATTATTTGACTGAGGATACAAATTTATATCATGACATTATAAAAACTAGCTAACAAACACCAACTTTTTGTATAAAAATAAATTATTTTTTTAAAAAGCATTACACAAACATAAAAGTTTATATATGCAGACACTTGTGTGTTTTTTACTTGGATTTGTTATTGCTTAACATAAGGAAAGTCCAACTGTACAATTATCATATTTAGATCATAGAAATTCATTCTAGGTCCAAGTATGTTGAATAAGGCAATGTGGGAGAAATATAAATCCATTATTGGTATAAAAGGAGTTTGGGGAACATAGAAACTATATAAGGAATAAATAGCTGAAAGACCATACAGGTAAGTGAGGAAGAAAGGCGATACAGGTAAGTAAGGAAGTGAGGAATATAATGATGACCATGCAAATAGAGAATATGCAGATAGGTAAGACACTACAAAAAGCAGTAGATTGTGGGGTCCATAAGAGGCAGAGTTTAAGATCTGCCATTAACTGTGTGACTTTGGAGAAGTCATTTAGTTTCTTCATATCTGTTTTTTCACCTTGAGAATTCAAGTAATAATGTTAATTCCTAATGGGTTTGTGACAATAGAATAAGAGGATATATGTGGCAATAATTTGTAAATTATAAAATGTTACTTTTTGACACAGGTATTATCACCATTATGTATCATATTTTTATTTAAATTTTATAAAGGTTATAAAATTACAAAATTGTGCAAAATTTGTTGACAGATTGTGTCAAAAATTCTCAAGTAACTTACAAGTTTCTAAACCCAAATTTCAATATTAGATGAAAACTCATTTGTCATTAATTGGCTTGAGTTCATGTGGTCATTTGCCCATCCTTGCTTCACAGTTTACTTAAGGATGGGCCATCTGGATCAATTATATGTTTTATTTCTTATATAATCAACAGGACAGTTAAAACTTTAAGCTTAATATAATAGTTTACTTACCCTTAGTCATAACCCTTCTATAATTGCCTAAGAGTGACAGATATAAAGCCTGTAAGTGAGAGCATACTCAAAGCTCTCTCTCTAACCTCTAAATGGAATTAGTCTTTAGGGATGGATTGAATTTCAGTGCATTTTTCCATTTCATTTATTAAATGAAATCATTTGGCCTGTGTTCTGTCCATTTACCCTTTTTTGGGCTTTAATAACCTCTTACAATTTTTCCAATCTTTCTTTGATCATACTGGTTATTGAAATGATATTTAGCAGTCCCAAGAGATTGTTTTTTTTTTCCTCAAAACTATTTGCAAAATAAGATTTCTCTTTATCACATACCTAAGTGTATACATGTGTCAATTTCATAGCATATTGAAACTAGACCAGTCAAGAGCTCATTTTGAATAATCCCTTCTTTTTACAAAAGAGTGATACTTATTGTTGAGAGATGTTCTCTTTGACAACATGGCAAGTTAGTAAGAGGCAGGACTGAAACATGAAACCAAATCTCCTGACTCTAACCCAATACATTTTGGTTACAGCACACTGGATTCATATATGCATCACACAGTTTTTTTTCTGAAAGATGAAATTATTAAAGGCATTGCATTAGTGATTGAATACAAATGAAATTTTTATGCATTCAACAAACATTTCTTAAATTTTTCTATGTGGAACTGTACTATGCAAGAACTTGGTATACAAAAACAAAGGTGAAATTACCCTTGCCTTCTGAGAACTTCATTCTACTAGAGGGATATAAAAATTGCAAAGAGAAATACATACATAATAATAAAGAGGGAGACATTTCAGACATGAAGAACTCTCCCTGTAGGAGGGACCACTTAATTTGAATCTTAAAAAGCTGATGATTCAACTAACAGATGTAAGAAAGAATGTTAATTCCAAGAATGCATGATCACTTGTACAAGGACACACATAGGAACAATTCTTGCAATAACAACAACAAAATCTAACTGAACATGAACAAAATACAGAGATACACAGATTCATCAAAATAGATGAAACAAAAAAATTAAAAATTAGATGAAACACTAGTAATTATGGATAAACATTTTAAAGATAAATATTGAAGAAATGCAGTAAGAACCATATTGGTTTAACATGGCCCCAGTGGGGAACAGAGCCAACATGGCATAGAAAACACATGCTTCTTTCTGACCTTCTCCCATCACCTTTAGATTAATTACTAAATCCAGCCTCTGTATTAGCACTGACTGGCAGAATCTACAAATATTGGGAGTGTGACAAATTACCAACAGAAGATAATATCAAAAACCGCCAGAAAATGTCTGTTTCAACCGGGGAAGGAGAGAGTTGGGACAGTGCTAAGGCTAAGCACATACAGCAGATCAGCAGAGGAGTAATAAAACATCCAACACAAATACAAAAGGTAAATAGTGAATCCCAAAACACCAGGATCTGGCCATGCCCACCCAACATGGGAGATCAGTATACACTGATTAGTGCAGCCAGCACTGAACCAGCACTGCTGCCACTTGTAGAGGATGCTTACACCTGCCCAAAAACAGATCTCAATTTAAAAAAAAAATGAGTTAAAAAGGAAAGAGAACTCTGACCATAGATACTTTTTTTTAAAAGCTTTTTATTCACAAAACAGATGCATGGGTAATTTCTTTTCAACATTGAACCTTGCAAAACTTTCTGTTACACATTTTTACCTCCTTCATTCTCTCTCCCCTAGATGGCAAGAAGACTAATACATGTTAATTATATTAAAATACATAACAAGTCAAATATGTATATACATATTTATACAGTTATCTTGCTGTACAAGAAAAATCAGATCTATAAGAAAAGAAAAAAAAAACATAAGAAGGAAAACATAATGCAAGCAAACACCAATAGAAAATGCTATGTTGCAATCCACACTCAGATCCCACAGGCCTCTCCCTGGGTGTATATGGCTTTCTTCATCACTGAACAATAAGAACTGGTTTGAAACATTTCATTGTTGAAGACAGCTATGTCCATCAGAACTGATCATCATATAGTGTTATTGTTGCCATGTATAATAATCTCCTGGTTCTGCTCATTTCACTCAGCATTAAGTGAACAATATACTCATTACCTACTCTAATTCCTTTAATCTCTTTTTCTCTTACTGCCAAAGCTAACATTTCTGATACAATATTAAATAGTAATGGTGGGTGACAGTGGGAAGCCTTGTTTCACTCCTGATCTTATTGGGAATGGTTCTAGTTAGTCCCTATTACATATGATGCTTGCTGATGGCTTTAAATAGATGCTACTGATCATTTTAAGGAAAAGCCCATTTATTCCTATACTCTTTAGTGTTTTTAATAGGAAAGGGTGTTGGATTTTGTCAAATGCTTTTTCTGCATCTATGGAGATAATCATATGGTTTTTGTTAGTTTCGTTATTAATATAATTGATTATGCTGATAGTTTTCCTAATATTGAACCAGCCCTGCATTCCTGGTATAAAAACTACTTGGTCATAGTATATTATCCTGGGGATGACTTTCTGTAATCCTATTGCTAATATCTTATTTAAGATTTTTGCATCAATATGTATTAAGGAAATTGGTCTATAGTTTTCTTTTCTGATGTCACCCTACCTGATTTATCTATCAGCACCATATCATAGAAGGAATTTGGTAATACACATTCTTTCCCTATTTTTTCAAATAGTTTATATAGTATTGGAATTAATAGTTCTTTGAATGTTTAATAGAATTCACATGTAAATCCATCTGGCCCTAGAGATTTTTTACTTAGGGAGTTGATTAATAGCTTGTTCTATTTCTTTAAATTAAATTTAAATAATTTATTTCCTCTTCTGTTAACCTAGGCAATCTATATTTTTGTAGATATTCCTCCATTTCATTTAGTTTATCAAATTTATTGGCATAAACTTGGGCAAAGTAACACCTAATTATTGCTCCAATTTCCTCTTCATTGGTGGAAAGTTCTCCCTTATCATTTTTAAGACTAACAATTTGATTTTCCACTTTCCTTTTTCTAATCAAATTAACTAAAGTCATCTATTTTGTTGGTTTTTTCATAAAGCCAACTCTTCTTTCTATTTATTAATTCAATAGTTTTCTTATTTTCAATTTTATTAATCTGCCCTTTTATTTTCAGAATTTCCAATTTAGTATTTATTTGAGGGTTTTAAATTTGCTGTTTTTCTAGCTTTTTTAATTGTAAGCCCAATTCATTTATCTTTTCTTTCTCTATTTTATGTAAGTAAGCATCTAGAGATATAAAATTACCCTTATAACCGCTTTGGCCGTATCCCACAAATTTTGGTACGTTGTCTCATTATTGTCATTCTCCTGAATGAAATTATTTATTGTGTCTATGATTTGCTCTTTCACCCATTCATTCTTTAGGATTAGATTATTTAATTTCTAATTAAATTTTGGTCTATTTTCTTCTGCCTTATATTGCATGTGATTTTTATTGCATCATGATCTGAAAAAAGATGGATTTACTATTTCTGCCTTTCTACATTTGATTTTGAGTGTTTTATGCCCTAACACATGGTCAATTTTTGTATAAGTTCCATGAACCACTGAGAAAAAAGTAAACTCCCTTCTGTCTCCATTCAATTTTCTCCAAAGATCTATCATATCTAACTTTTCTAACATTTTGTTTACCTCCTTAACTTCTTTCTTATTTATTTTGTGGTTTGATTTATCTAATTATGAGAGAGCAAGTTTGAAATCCCCCACTTATATAGTTTTGCTGTCTTTCTTTTTGCATCTCTCTAAACTTCTCCTCTAGGAATTTGGATGCTATACCACTTGGTGTATATATGTTTACTATTGATACCACTTCATTATATATGGTACCTTTAGTAAAATATAGTTTCCTTCTTTATCTCTTTTAATTACATCTATCTTTGCTTTCACTTCATCTTAGATAAGGATTGATACCCCTGCTTTTTTTTGTTCACCTGAAGCATAATAGATTCTGCTCCCTTCCTTTACCTTCACTCTATATGTATCTCCATGTTTTAGATGTGTTTCTTGTAAATAACATATTGTAGGATTTTGGCTTTTAATCCAGTCTGGTATACACTTCCATTTTATGGAAGAGTTCATCCTATTCATATTCACAGTTAAAATAACTAAATCTGTATTTCCTGCCATCTTATTTACCCAAAGTTATGTTTTTCTTTTTCTTTTCACCTTTCTCACTTCCACCTCCCCAGTATTTCATTTTTGATGGCCATCTCCCTTAAAGAGTTCTCCACCCTTTAGAGTCCCTCCATCTTTTTTTACACTTTTCTCCTAATTCATCTATTTTCCCTTCTATTAGTCTAACCTTTTCTTTTCCTCCTTTCTCTCCTACTTCCCTATAAGGAGGGACAAGTTTTTCTATGAAACCAGTTTTGTCTGATATACTATTTTAGAGCCCAATCTGATGAGAGTAATATTCACACAATGCTCATCACCCTCCCTTCTTTACCTCAATTATATGAGATTTTCTTTGACTCTTCATGACATTTTACCTTATTTTTACCTCCTTTTTTTGCTTTATTTTACCTCCTTTCCCCTCTTTTTCCAGTTAGATAGCCCTTCCACCTCTAGTTTCTTTTTCATTTTATCAAAGTAAAATCAAATTGTACCCCCATTCTTTAAGTATACCCATATTAGAAATATAGTTCTCAAGAGTACTTTCCTTTTTACCTTCTTATGCTTCTCTTTAGTTCTGTGTTTGGAGGTCAAATTTTTTTATTCAGATCTAGTCTTTTCATTAGAAATAGGTGAAATTCACCTATATCATTGAATATCCATCTTCTTCCCTGGAAGACAATGCTCATTCTAGCTGGATAGCATATTCTTGGCTGTAATCTAAGTTCCTTTGTCTTTTGGAATATCTGATTCCAGGCCCTTAGATCCTTTAATTTGGAAGCTGACAAACCTTGTGTGATTCTAATTATAGTTTCTTTCTTTCTAGCTGCTTTCAATATATTTTCCTTCATGTGATATTCCTGAAATTTAGTCACGATAGCTCCAAATTGCTCTCCAATTTTTTTTTAATAATTTCCTCCAAAGGTAGCACAATCTACTTTATTTATTTATTTATTTATTTATTTATTTATTTATTTTGCTTTTTGCTGAGGCAATTGGGGTTAAGTGACTTGCCCAGGGTCACACAGCTGTTACGTGTCTGAGAGCAGATTTGAACTCAGGTCCTCCTGACTTC
>JAJPUD010036112.1:0-10013 GCA_023553655.1 Myrmecobius fasciatus
ATGCTCATTCTAGCTGGATAGGTTATTCTTGGCTGTAATCCAAGTTCTTTTGCCTTTCGGAATATCTGGTTGCAGGCCCTTAGATCCTTCAATGTGGAGGCTGAGAGATCTTGTGTGATTCTAATTACTGATCCTCGGTATTTGAATTGTTTCTTTCTAGCTGCTAGCAGAATCTTTTCCTTGGTGGGATAGTCTTGAAAGTTAGCCACGATATACCTTGGGGTTTTACTTTTGGGGTCTCTTTCAGGAGGTGATGGGTGAATTCTTTCAATGGTGATTTTGCCTTCTGATTCTACAATCTCAGGGCAATTTTCTTTCAGGATTTCCCAGAAGATAGTGTTTAGATTCTTTTTTTTTTCATCATGGCTTTCAGGAAGTCCAATAATTCTTAGATTGTCTCTCCCAGATGTATTTTCCACGTCAGTTGTTTTTCCTAGGATATATTTCATATTTTCTTGTAATATTTCATTTTTTTTGTTTTTGTTTGACTGATTCTTGAAGTATTATTGAGTCAATCACTTGCATTTGTTCAATTCTTATTTTTAAAGTGTTGTTTTCTTCAGTTACCTTTTTAACCTCCTTTTGTAACTGGCCAATTGAATTTTTTGTTCATTGCACTCTTTTTCCACTTCACTGATTTTATTTTTCAATAAATCGGCATCTTTTTCATATATCTTTTGAAGGGCATCATATCATTCTTGCAAGATATTGTATCCTTCTTGCACTGATTTCTATTTATTTTCCCATTTATCCTACAGCTCTCTTATGAGGTTCTTTATGCAATCTTTCAGAAAGGGCTTTTGAAAAAGGGACCAGTGATGATCCTTAATAACTTCCTTTGTAATTTTGTCTAAAGGAAGCTCAGGATCTGGGGTCATCCTTTCTTTCTCTTGATAAAAGCTGCCTATGGTGAGAGCTCTCTTTTGCTTCTTCATTTTTTTAGGCAGCGTGGATGTCGCTTTAAGGCTTGGAAAAAAGGGTGGCTGAAGTTCTTTGCCCTGGGGCAGTTCCACTAATTAATTTAAGGTGCTGGTGGGTGGGGGCTACAACTAAGTCTGAATTACTCCTTAAACAGGCAAGTCTGCCAGAACACCTGCCCTCAATCAGGGCAGAGTGTCCTGAGTGCCTCAGATAAACTCCAGGTGTTTGGAGTTTGGAGTTTGGAGTTTCTGCCACAATGAGTTGAGTCCCACCCTCACTTCCGGCCTACACTGTGTCTACTGTTTATTCCTCTCTCTGAGTTAAACAAACCTGATATAACGTTCTTCAGAAAGCATTGTCCAAATATTTCTGGATTCGTTGACTTGAAGATCAGTTCAGAGGCTTATTTTATTGTTGGCTTGAGAGAAGATCAGAGGAGGACTCAGAGAGTCACCTTTTCACAGTGACATCTTGGCTTCGCCCCCTATCTTGAATATAATTTAGATTATAATATATTCATGTGGTTATTTGTACAGTGTAGTAAATTAAACCTCCACCTACCTTTCTGTATATGTGTATTTATCTATATAGATACACATGTACATGCATTTATATTAAGTATGTGTTTTCAAAAATTTCACTCTTAGAAGTACAAGGTCAAAAAAGTTTGGAGATCACTACATTGTAACAATCCCATAAATTTGTTATTCATCCTTTCCTGCAAGATATTAAATCATGAAAAGTCTTTTATCTTATAGGTTGATGCATCTTAATTTTACATGGCTTTAATTACTGGGAGGGGCAACTAGGTAGTATAGTGCATAGAGTACTGGAACTGAAATCAGGAGTATTAATCTTCCTGAATTAAAATCTATTCTCAGATACTGGCTGTGTGACCCTGGGAAAGTCACTTAATTCTTTTTTGCCTCAGTTTCCTTATCCATAAAATGAGCTGGAGAAGGAAATGGCAAAGTACTCCAGCATCTTTGCCAAGAAAACTCCAAATAGGGTCAAAAATATAAGACGCAATTGACCAATGACTCAATAATAATAGTTATCGGAACATTTTTCTCTAAAATTGCAATTTCTACTCATGCACCCAAATTTTTTTCCCTATTTGCCAACCTATTTCTCTTAGTATAGCCAATTATAATGTTCCTCAATGCCTCAATTCCCCCTTTCCAGCATATTAATAAAAATGGTCCTTCCTTCTCATCGACATTACTCTATACACATTATGACCTACTTTCTTTTTAATATAAATCCAACTATTAATAAATTGACTTTCTTTGTAGTACAAACATCAGCTTGCCTTCATATAATTTAGTTTTGACAGCTTGGAGATCCTGGTAAGATAGGGAAAGTTGCTTGGTTCCACAAAGTCACTTGGAAGAATCCCTTTCTTTTCTTCTGAGCACTGCTAGTGAAATTTTACACCTGAAGGGAGGGTTTCTTGAAAACTCAGAGTAAGAATGGCCTCTCCCCCTCAATCTCTCCCTCAAAAAGTCTTTTCCAATCTATGAGGCAGGCATTAAGGAAAAAAAAATATAATTCTATCTGTGTTTTTCTTGTGGAACTATTTTGTATTAATTGTAACAATTTGGTGATAACCTGGTCATGTAAACCCCAGGCAATATACCTTAAAAAACTTAAAGGTTTAAAAAGTTTATTTTGGGGGGTGGAGCCAATATGGCAGAGTGAAAACATGACTCTCTGAGTCCTCCTCTGATCTTCTCTCAAGCCAACAATAAAATAAGCCTCTGAACTGATCTTCAAGTCAATGAATCCAGAAATATTTGGACATCGCTTGCAGATATCTCTGAAGAACTTCATATCAGGTCTGTTTAACTCGGGCACAGGGGTAAACATTTTCCCTGGTGCAACCCAGAAGTGAGGGTGGGACTCAGCTCATTGTGGCAGAAACTCCAAACTCCAAACTCCAAACACCTGGAGTTTATCTTGAAAATAAGAAAACTATTGAATTAATAAATAAATAAATAATAAAACTTTTTGTTTTAATGTATTTTGAGTAGATAAAATGTTGTCTTTTCTTGTTTTCCCTTGTGCAAGAGTTGGTTTTTGCGAAAAAACCAACAAAATAGATGAGTTAAAAGTCAATTAATATGCTGGGGAAATGAGCAAACTTCAAAAAACATTCTCACAATAGAAAGCTACTATGACAATAAAGATCAAAATTTAGACTCAGAAGATGATAACAAAGTCAAAGCTGTCATATCAAAAGTTTTCAATTGAGAAATCAAGACACAAAGAAACAAAATCAAAACAATGAAAACAATTAGAGAGGAAATGTGAAATATTTCATTGAAAATATAACTTATCTAGAAAATAGATCCAGGAAAGATAATTAAAAATGTTTGGTCTACCTGAATGTCATGATCAGAAAAAAAGAGCCTAGATATCATCTTTCAAGAAATTATCAAGAAAAACTCTCCTGATATTCTAGAACCTGAAGGTAAAATAAAAATTGACCAGATCCATTAATCAACTGCTTAAAGAGATAACAAGATGAAAACTCCCAGGAATATTATAACCAAATTCCAGAACCTACAGGTTCCGGAATTATTGCAAACATCCAGAAAGAAAGAATTGAAGTATACTGGAGCCAATGTCAGGATAACATAAGATTTAGCAGCTACTACATTAAAGTTTCAGGGGGCTTTGAATGTGATATTCTAGAGAACTGAAGAGCTAAATTAAAATCAAGAGTTAGTTACCCAACAAAACTGAGTTTAATCCTTCAGGGGAAAAGCTGGACATAAAATGAAATAGAGGACTTTCAAGTTTTAAACATGAAAAGACCCTCAAATAGAATATTTAATTTTAAAATACAGGATTTAGGAGAAACATAAGGAAGTAATCAGGAATGGGAATTCATAAGGAACTTAACAAGGTTTATCTGTTTACACTCCTACATGGGAAGATGATACTTGTAACTCCTAAGAATTTCCTCATCAGTGTGCTAATTAGGAATATATATAGACAGAGGGCTCAGGTGTTAATTGGATATGAAGGCATAACTAAAGAATAAAATAAAATCAAGGGATGAGAGCGGAACTTACTGAGAGAAAGAGAGAGAGGTGGATGGGTGTAAATTTTCTTCCAGAAGATACAAGAAAAAGCTTTTTTCGTGGAAAGGAAGAGGTTGGAGAATGGAAAATGAATAAAACTTATACTATTCACAATTCCTCAGAGAGTAAATAACATATACACTCAATATGGGTATAAAAATCTATTTTACCCTGCAGGAAAATAAGCAGGGAAAGGGATACAAAATGGAGATAGAATGACAGAAAGGAGGACACATTGAGGGAGGGACTGGTCAGAAACTAAACACTTTTACAAGGGAGAAGGTGAAAGGGGTGAGAGTTTAATAAATAGGTGGCAATACAGTAAGGAATAGTAATTAGAAAATTAATTTTGAATCAAATTTCTTTGATGAAGGCTTTATTTCTCAAATGAAATTCATTTTTGAAAATAATAAAGGGGGTGGAACCAAGGTGGGGGAGAGCAGACATGACTATCTGTGACCTCCTCTGACCTCTCAAACCAACAGGAGATTAAGCCTCTAAACTGGTTTTGGAGACAAAGAATCCATAAATATTTGGAGTACAATACATGCCCAGAAGAAGTTACTTTGGAAGAACTTCCAAAACAGGTCTGTTTCAAACAGGCAGGTGGACAGTCTGACAAGCACAGAGGGTAGGATGGAGAGACCAGGGCAGGAAGCCTGGCTGGCACTCAGACCATTGCAGTTTTTAACTACCTGGGGAGCTTCTGTGAGCCTCTTAGAACACTCTGCCCTGGTTGCAAGCACGTGGTTTAGCAGTTTGCCTTTTGCAAAAAATAAATTGAAAACAACTGATTCCCAGAAGAGTCGTACCTAGGTACCATTACCCAGAACTGGCAATCAATCAGCAGAACTGCCCCAGGGAAAATTAAAGCAGCTGTCACTCCTTTGTTTTGAACAGACCTCAAGCCTTAAAAATGATTTAAAATAAAAGAACTCTCACCATAGACAACTTTCATGGAGAGTGAAAAGAACAGACCTCAAGTTGCAAGGTGCCTAAAGGTAAAGTAACTCCAGATGAAGCAATAAAGGGAGACATGAGCTGGTCTTCATTTCACAAAGCTTTCCTAGAAGATTGCATAAAGAATTTCAAAAGAGAGTTAGACAAAAAATGGGGAAATGAAGTGAGATCATTGCAAAAAGAAATGGAAAAAGCATATAATGCCCCACAAAAGAGATATTAAAAAAAGATACCAATTCACTGAAAAACAAAACTGGGGAAATGGAAAAAGAATACAAAACAAAATTCAATTGGCCAGTTGCAAAAGGAGCTAAAAAGGTAACTGAAGAAAATAATACACTAAAAATAAGAATCAAACAAAGGGAAATGAATGACTCATTAAGACTTCAAGAATCAGTTGAACAAAAAGAAAAAATGAAAAATAGAAGAAAGTATGAAATATCTCCTGGGAAAAACAACTGACTTGGAAAAATTGATCTAGAAGAGACAATTTAAGAATTATTGGATTTCCTGAAAGCCATGATGAAAAAAAAAAACAAACTAGATACCATCTTACAGGAAATCATAAAAGATAACTGCTTTGATGTTTTAGAATCAGAAGGTAAAATAGCCATCAAAGAATTCACTAATCATCTCTTGAAAGAGACCCCAAAATGAAATCCCTAGTAATATCGTGGCTAAACTTCAGAACAATTGCATCAAGGAAAAGATATGGCAAGCAGCCAGAAAGAAACAATTCAAATACCAAAGAGACACAATGAGGATCACCCAAAATGTATCAACTTCCACCTGAAAAGATCAAAGGGCCTGGAATCTGATATTCCAAAAGGCAAAGGCACATAGATAAATGCCAAGAATAAGCTGTCCAGCTAAAGTGAGTATTATCTTTCAGGGAAGAAAATGGACATTTAAAGATATAGGAGAATTTCACCTATTTCTAATGAAAAGACTAGATCTGAATTTAAAAAATTGACCTCCAAACAAAGAATTCGGGAGAAGCATAAAAAGATAAAAAGGGAAGAGCTATTGAGAACTACATTTCAACAATGGGCAACATAGAGAATGTGGGTATTGATTTCTTTTTGATTATATGAAAAAGAAAATAGAGGTAGAAAGGGGATCTTACTGGAAAAAGAGGGAAAAGAAGGTAAAATAAGAAATTATATCTCATGAAGAGGAAAAGAAAACATTATAACTGAGGGAAAGAAGTAAGGGGGATGAACATTTAATGAATCTTAGCCTCATCAGATTTGGTAGCAAGAGAGAATATCAGACATATTTGGAAATTAGAGCAATAATTAAATTATTTTACTCAACTATATGCAAATAAATTTGATAATCTAAATTAAATGGAGGAATATTTACAAAAATATAGATTGCCTGGGTTATCAGAAGAGGAAATAAAATATTAAAATAGCCCCATTTTAGAAAAAGAAATACAACAAAATATTAATCAACTCCTTAAATCTAATACCATATAAACTAATTGAAAAAAGGCAAAGAAGGAGTTATATGAAATTCCTTTTATTACACAGATAGGGTACTGATAGCTAAACCAGGTAGGGTGAAAACAGTGAAAGAAAATTATAGACCAATTTCCCTAATGAATATTGACACAAAAATCTTAAATACAATATTATCAATGAGATTATAGAAAGTTATCCCCAGGATAATACATTGTGACCAAGTAGGATTTATAGCAGGAATGCAGGTCTGGTTCAATATTAGGAAAATTATCAGCATAATCAACTATATCAATAACCAAAATAACAAAAATCATATGATTATCTCAATAGATGCAGAAAAAGCATTTGATAAAATCCTACATACATTCCTATTAAAAACACAACAAAGTGTAAGAATAAATGGACTTTTCCTTAAAATGATTACTATCATCTCTTTTAAACCATCAGCAAGCATTATATATAATGGGGACAAAATGGAACCATTCCCAATAAGATCAGGAGTGAAACAAGGCTGCCCCCGTCACCATTACTATTTAATATTGTATTAGAAATGTTAGCTTTGGCAGTAAGTGAATAAAACCAGATTAAAGGAATTAGAGTAGATCATGAGGAAACCAAATTATCACTCTTTGCAGATTTTATGATGGTATACTTAGAAAACCCTAGAGATTAACTAAAAAAAAAAAAAAAAACTACCAGAAACAATTCACAACATTAGCAAAGTTGCAGGATAAAAAATAAATCCACAGAAATCACCAGCATTTTTATATATTACCAACAAAGTTCAGCAGCAAGAGATACAAAAGTAAATTCCATTTAAAGTAACTGTTGATAATGTAAAATATTTCAGGAATCTATCTGGCAAGGGAAAGTCAGGAACTACATCAACACAACTACAAAACACTTTCCTTACAAAAAAAATCAGACCTAATCAGTTGGAAAAATATCAAGTGCTCATGGGTAGACTGAGCGAATATAATAAAAATGACAATACTATTTAAATTAATCTATTATTTAGTGTCATACCAATCAAATGAATGTTGGAGGGAATGTGGGAAAACTGGGACACTGATACATTCTTGGTAGAACTGTGAAAGGATGCAACCATTCTGGAGAGCAATTTGGAACTATGCTCATCAAACTGTGCATACCCTTTGACCCAGCAGTGTTTTGGATATAAGCACAATAGAAACACTGTGCTTATATCCCAAAGAGATCTTAAAGGTGGGAAAAAGATCCACATATGCAAAAAATGTTTGTGGCAGTTTTTGTAGTAGTTAGAAACTGGGAAATGAATGGATGCCCATCATTTGGAGAATGGCTGAAGAAGTTATACTATATGAATGTTATGGAATATTATTTTTCTGTAAGAAATGATTAGAAGGATGATTTTAGAGAAGCCTGGAGAGACTTGCATGAATTGATGCTAAATGAAATGAGCAAAACCAGAAGATCACTATACATAGGAACAAGACTATATGACAATCAATTCTGATGGACTTGGCTCTCTTCAACAATGAGATGGTTCAAACATGGTCCAATTGTTCAGTGATGAAAAGAGAGCCATTTACACCCAGAAAAAGGATGGTGGATAACAATATAGCATTTTCACTGTTTCTGTTGTTATTTGTCTGCGTTTTGTTTTCTTTCTCATTTTATTTCCCTTTTTGTTCTGATTTTTCTTGTGCAGCATGAAAATTGTAAAAATATGTATAGAAGAATTACACATTTAACATATATTGGAATGTTTGCCATCTCGGGATGGGCTTAAAGGATTTGAACACAAAGTTTTGCAAGGGTCCATATTGAAAAAGTGCACATGCATAGGTTTTGCAAAAAAAGAAAAAAAGAAAGAAAAAAGAAAAGAAAAGAAAAGGCTTTAATTTAAAAAAATCGGGGGCAGAGCCAAGATGGCGGAGTGAAAAGGTGACTTTCTGGCTCTCCTCCGATCTTCTCTCAAATCAACAATAAAATAAGCCTCTGAACTGATCTTCAAGTCAACGAACTCAGAAATATTTGGACACTTTTCTGAAGAACTTCATATCAGGTTTGTCTAACTCGGACAGAGAGATAAATAGAGGACTCCTCTGTAGGCCAGAAGTGAGGGTGGGACTCAGCTCAGCTCATCGTGGCAGAAATTACAAACTAAACTCCAAATTCCAAACACCTGGAGTTTATCTGAGGCACTCAGGACACTCTGCCCTAATTTGGGGCAGGTGTTCTGGCAGACTTGCCTTGTTTAAGGAGTAATTCGGACTTAGTCCTAGCCCCCACCCGCCCAGCACCTTAAGTCAACTCGCCGAAGTGCCCCAGGGCAAAGCTTTTTGCAGCCGCCACTTTTTTTTCCCCTACCTTAAAGAGATATCCATACTGTCTAAAAAAAAAAAAATATGATGAAGAAGCAAAAGAGAGCTCTCACCATAGACAGCTTTTATCAAGGCAAAGAAACGACCCCAGAGCCAGAGGTTCCTTTAGACAAAAATCCAGAGAATATCAGCCAGGAACATCACTGGTCCCCTTTTCAAAAGGCCTTTCTGGAAGACTGCATAAAGAACCTCAAAAGAGAGGTGGAGGATAAATGGGAAAATAAACTGAAATCAGTGCAGGAAGGATATGATGCCCTGCAAAAGAGATATGAAAAAGACACCAATTTATTAAAAAATAAAATTAGTGAAGTGGAAAAAGAGTGCAATGAACAAATTGGCCAGTTACAAAAGGATCTTAAAAAGGTAACTGAAGAAAACAACACTTTAAAAATAAGAATTGAACAAATGCAAGTGAATGACTCACTAAGACTTGAAGAATCAGTCAAACAAAAACAAAAAAATGAAAAATTAGAAGAAAATATGAAATATCTCCTAGGAAAAACAACTGACTTGGAAAATAGATCTAGGAGAGACAATCTAAGGATTATTGGACTTCCTGAAAGCCATGATGAAAAAAAGAATCTAAACACTATCTTCCAGGAAATCCTGAAAGAAAACTGCCCTGAGATTGTAGAATCAAAGGGCAAAATCACCATTGAAAGAATTCACCGATCACCTCCTGAAAGAGACCCCAAAATTAAGACCCCAAGGAATATCGTGGCTAAATTTCAGGACTATAGCACCAAGGAACAGATTCTGCTGGCAGCTAGAAAGAAACAATTCAAATACCGAGGATCAATAATCAGAATCTGTCAGGATCTGTCAGCTTCCACACTGAAGGATCGAAGGGCCTGGAACCAGATATTCCGAAGGGCAAAGGAACTTGGATTACAGCCAAGAATAACCTATCCAGCTAGAATGAGCATTATCCTCCAGGGAAGAAGATGGTCATTCAATGATATAGGTGAATTTCACCTATTTCTAATGAAAAGACCGGTTCTGAACAAAAAAATTCGACACCCAAACACAGAACTCAAGAGATGCATAAAAAGGTAAAAAGGAAAGGTCTCTTGAGAACTTTATTGCTACTAGGGAGATACTCAAAGTTTGGGGGTATAATTAACTAGATATTACTTTGATAATATGAAAAAGAGAACTAGAGGGAAAAATGTTGTCATACTGGGGAAAAGAGGGAAAAAGTGGTAAAATAA
>JAJPUD010036114.1:0-10013 GCA_023553655.1 Myrmecobius fasciatus
TGACATATAATGAATTCTGAGGACAAGTAAAACAAATTTTATCTTCAAATAACTTAGATACTAACAAGGGAATACAAAAATTGTAGGAGACTAAGAGCCAAGAAAGAAAGTTTATGTCTGGAAGTCATAGGGATTATGAATAAAGCAAAATGGCATTTATTTATCCTTACCTCTACAGCAGATAATTCTGCCATTGAGTGAAGAGTGTCCTAAGAGTAAGTGAAGAAGTTGGAGTCAAGACAGTGGAATAAAGGCAAAAACTCACCAACCTGTTTCCTAAGACACTCCAAATTCCTTTAAATAATGCATAAATAAATGCATAAAAATAAAACAAATGTTAGAGCATCAGGATATCCAAAAAAGACAAAATGGAAAATTTTCCAGCTGAAGAAAACTTAAAAGTCAGAAGAAAAGGTCTAGGAACTTAGGGTGGGTTGAACTAGGGAGGGAGACCAATGTGCACTCCCAGTAAAAGAAATGCCAGACTAAGAAATAGAGGAATCAATCAGTGGCACAGGATAGGTTATCAGGACAATCTAGGCAATAACCTTAACAATTTATTGTTTGATAAACCCAAAGACCCCAGTTTTTGGGATAAGTACTCACTATTCGGCAAAAACTGCTGGGAAAATTGGAAACTAGTGTGGAAGAAATTAGGGCTTGACCCATACCTAACACCACATACCAAGATAAGATCTAAATGGGTTCAAGATCTAGATATAAAGGGTGATTTTGTAAGCAAGTTAGAGGAACGTAATATAGTTTACCTCTCAGACCTGTGGAGATGGAATAAATTTATGGCCAAAGAAGATCTGGAACTCCTAATTGAACACCAGATGGATAATTTTAATTATAGTAAGTTAAAAAGTTTCTGTACAAATAAAACTAATGCAGACAAAATTAGGAGGGGAGCAGCAAATTGGGAAATCATCTTTACATTTAATGGTTCTGATAAAGGCCTCATTTCTAAAATATAAAGAGAATTGTCTCATATATATAAGAATTCAAGGCACTCTTCAATAGATAAGTGGTCAAGGGATATGAACAGACAATTTTCAGATGATGAAATTAAAACCATCTCTAGTCATATGAAAAGTTGCTCCAAATCACTATTGATCAGAGAAATGCAAATTAAGACAACTCTGAGATAGCACTATACACCTGTCAGATTGGCTAAAATGACAGGAAAAGATAACGATGAATGTTGGAGGGGATGTGGGAGGGCTGGGACACTAATACATTGTTGGTGGAACTGTGAACGGATCCAACCATTCTGGAGAGCAATTTGGAGCTATGCTCAAAAAGTTGTCAAACTGTGCATACCCTTTGACCCAGCAGTGTTTCTACTGGGCCTATATCCCAAAGAGATCTTAGAGGAGGGAAAGGGACCCACCTGTGCAAGAATGTTTGTGGCAGCCCTTTTTGTAGTGGCTAGAAACTGGAAACTGAAGGGATGCTCATCAATTGGAGAGTGGCTGAATAAATTATGGTATATGAATGTTATGGAATATTATTGCTATGTAATAAACGACCAGCAGGACAATTTCAAAGAGGCCTGCAGAGACTTGCATGAACTGATACTGAGTGAAACGAGCAGAACCAGGAGATCATTATACACGGCAACAACAATATTACATGATAATCAACTCTGATGGACATAGTTCTCTGCAACAAAGAAGTGTCTCAAACCAGTTCCAATTGTTCACTGAAGAAAATCATATACACCCAGAGAGGGGGATATGAAATATGGACCACAACGTAACATTTTCATAATCTCTATTGAGGTTTGCTTGCATTGTGTTACCTTTCTCTGATTTCCTTTTTTTTTCTTGTAGATAGGATTTTTCTTGCATAACTTGTCAAGTATTTCAACATTATTAACATGTAGTGGACTTCCTGCCATCTAGGGAAGGGGAGGGGACTTGGGGTAAAATTTGTAATGGAAAGCTTTGTAAAGATCAATGCTGGGGAACTACCCATACATATGTTATACAAATAAAAAGCTTTAATAAAAATATTTAAAAAATTAAAAAAAGAGAAAATGTTGAGACTCCAAAGCAACAATAGCAACAAAATCCTCAAACAAATGACAAATACACAGTCTTTTCCTCAACAATTTTACAATTTAATGGGGAAAAATAGAATTCCCTGGTAAGTTAGATAGAAAGTCCAAGAAAAAAGCTATTCAATATTTGAGGAGGGTGACACCTTCAACTGTGTGCCTGTGTGTGGGGTTAAGTTCAAAGAATAAAGAAAAACAAGCAAACAAACAAACAAAAAATCAAAACAAAAGTAACTAAAAAAAGATGTCCCAAAAATCTTTGTGCAGAAAACTTGATAGACTTTTGTAGTACTATGAGTACTCACTTTCCTATTATGTCTTGTTTTATTGGTACAAGTTGTTGGTAGTGGTAATGATGGTGATAGTGGTGTTTTGCTCCTTCTTGTATCCTAAGGGCTTAGCATAGTACCTATCATATAGGACATAATTATTAAATGTTTGCTGGCAAGTAAACTCTTTCAGCATCATCCCTAAAAAAAGCAGAGAAAAAGAAAACAAAATAATATATAGTGAAATGTGGGCAGCTAGATGGCATAGAGCACCAGCCCTGAAGTCAGGAGGACCTGAGTTCAAATCTGTTCTCAGACACATAACATGCCCTAGCTGTGTGACCCTGGGCAAGTCACTTAACCCTAATTGCCTCAGCAAAAAATAAATAAATAAAAATGGAAGTTTTAATTAACTTTTTTCTTTGCCCAATGTAATACAAATATCACATTACTAAAGGTTTTCACTGAATTCTCAGCATTTTCTACTTAAAAAGGATTTACTTCCCCAACTTTCTAAGTATTTGAAAGTAAGTCTCAGAGAGTTAATCGAGGTATATAATGGTTAGCTAATTCAATATTATACAGCTATTATGTATGAGAGGAAATATTTAAACCCAGTAGCAAATAAACCTCTTGAGGGCAGATTATTTTTAATCATTTTTCACTTTCCTGTACCCAGCATCCAACAGTGTTTTGTCAGGAACATTCTGAGAGATTGGTGAGACCATGTTATATCCACGTTATAGATGCAAACAGAACATCACAAAAGGAAAATAATCAACTCAAATTAAAGCAAAACAAAACAAAACAAAAATCCTAAATGGTAGGTAGGATGCACAACTAGATGTCCTGACTCAGCCCATTTCTCTTTCTATCATACTGTGTTGCCCTTTACATTCTCAGTCTGAAACACCAACAGCAAGGACAATAGCAACAAAACTCTGGGTTTTGGGTCGGAGGCCTGACTTTGACTTAGAAGCTCAAGAGGACAGGGTCAAATCCAGACTCTGCTACTTACCATGTATCTATGTCATCCTAAAAACAAACAAACAAACAAACAAAACAAACAAAAAAAAAGATAATTATTTTTTTCCAGACCCTATGAGTTTCCTTATAAAGAAAATAGCAAGGGTGGGTGGTGGATGGTAGGGAGCAGCCTGTGAACTTCATTATCTTTAAGATCCCATCCAGTTCTAAATTGATGAGAGGACTGAAGTGAAATCCCAGTTCTGTTACTTATTATGTGTTATTGGGCAAATAGTGTTATTTCCTTGAGTCTCAGTTTCCTCATCTGTAAAATGAGGGGATTAGTCCAGAGATCTCTCCAGCTCCTTCTAGCTATAAAACATAAGATCCTAATAATAAAATAGCTAACATGTAGTTATCACTTCCACAATGTTACTTTGTCCTTTGTGATTTTGATATATTTGAGTGAGTATATGGAAAAAAATGGGAAAATTTGTGGACTTTTGAGGATAACACACAGAGGTCAACAAATGACAGAAAAAGTTTAGACACTCAGAAAGGCATAAAACATATATACTATAATACAATATCAACTCAGATTTAATAATAATTTAGTTTAAATCCATGCAAGGGGGGGAAAATCAGACTTCTTTTCTGGTGTAAAGAGAGGACCAAAAATACTCATTTTCCACTCTCCTAACTCCAGCAAGATGTGGAAGGGATGACTGTACAACATTTTACATTTTACAAAGTACTGTCTCATCTTAATTGGCTTGATACTATTTCAAAATTTCCATGGGATTGGGGAAGTTACTTTCCTTAGAAACAGTTCCATTGACAGGTCTGTACAATAACTGACACAGCTAGAATTTGAACTCAAGTCCTCTGAATTATTAAGAACGTCATAATTCCATTCTTCCCTGTTCTGAGCCTCTCTTTGGGAGGTGCTCTCCCTAGAAACAGATGAGCTGGCCAGATGTACACAGCTTGTCTGCTACCCTGCTGCTCCAATAATTCTCATTATAGTAATTGTAGTTTAATGTTGCTATCATCTGTTGCTCAGAGGGCACTTAAAAAAAAATAAGTTTTATTCCAGTGTAGGTAACGTATAGTCACAGGCTATCATATCCAGATCTAGAGATTTAAGAACTCCCACTTGGACAGTAACTCATTACTGCCCATAACTATCAGAGTGCAAAGGAGAAGAAGGGGGTTAATGGGCCTTGGGCTTTATTGCTTCCATTACAGAAAACAAACAGGAATTCCATATCTAAGAACGGAACTGCTTGCTGTGAGTCAGCAGCAGAAGCAATAGACATCTGGGGTTCAAATTTGCATGAGATGTAATTTTATTACATCGAGGTCTCAATTTGATTAATGACAGGAACTGGGAGACAACACCATTTGCATAAAATATCTATTTCCTGCCGTAACATTTATTGGTACAGGAGAAACAGCCACCCAAAGACAGAGCTGGAAAATGGGCACCAGGCATATAAAAGGTTTATGCTGTTGCTTTATGAACAAAATTGCTATTTACAAATATTACACAGCAGGTTCCTGTCCCTTTATGTACAGAGATAATTCATGCTGGAGCCATAAAGGTCTAAAAGGAATGGGTTTGCTTATCTCCATTACATTTTCAATTATTGGAGGGCCATGCCCACCAACAAAGCAGGGGATCCTGCCAGTTCTGGGAGCCCATGAATATTCACACATTCCCGCAAAAATGATTAATACTAGTAAGAGAAGCAAGCCAGCCACAGTCCATTTACAATGCTTTAGTTGAAAGTGATTATTCTCTACAAAGTGCAAACAAATGCAAAACATTACAACACACAAAGCCATCCTTCTGTCTCCCCAAGAGAGATATTTTTCATTCAGCTTCAAGGGAGATGGAAGAACTAAGGATGGGAACTTTTAAAAGGCAATACAATGCACTTCTGAGAGGCTCCTATAGCATTTCCTCCCCACATTAGGAATTTTTTTCAAAGCATGAGAACATTTGCCTCTTAAAGTCATTAAGCAATTTTACTGGAAAACAATCAATTACCTAGTCTGGAAGCTTGAATATACTGGGTTACATATCATTGTGGCCTAATGGATAAAACATCTGGCAGACTTAGACAGAAATGCTTTTGATAGCCCAGTGCTCCCACTAACTGTGCTCCCTGCTTAAAGAGTAATCTGAATTACTTTTGCATATATTCTCCTATAGCAGCTCCCTCATTCCTTCCCTACTTCTTGCATGGCATATGGATCAGTGATTGGGGGTGGGGAGGGTAATAATTATGAAATGAAGTAAGTGGTCCAGGAAAAAAATAAAGTTAGGATATTTCATAAGCTGCTAGAGCTGGAAGAGATTTTACAGCATGAGAAGAACATTTCTTAGCTCCAAGATATTGGAGCTAAGAAGATGCAATATTTAAGAACATAGAGGATGATAGAACTGGAAGGTTCAGAATATGTGTTATTAAGCATATCTTATATAGTAATTATTGTTTGGGGTATGTGAGATACAAATTATAAAAATTAAATGATCCATATTCACAAGAAGATTTTATTTGACTATAGAAAATAGTATGCTAGAATTAGCGGGGAGCCTAACACAGTGAATGGTATAAAACAGACCATAAAATAAAGACTTTGAAAGAATGTTAGCCCATTGATGGCAGAACACAGAACATAGAATGGGTCTTAGGATACACCTGGCAGCTATGATATCTGACAATATTGACAAATTCCTAATTCAAAAGGTGGAAGTGTGGAGGGTGACTTTTATAGCCCACATTCTGATTAAAGACTGGATTTTTGGCTTTTTTCCATTTTTATTCCTGTTGTAGGTAGTAGAAGTAGAGTCACCAATCCAGAACCCTAGCCATGGGAACCTTGGCATATAAGAAGCAAGGGCAGATATTGCATCTAGCCAAGCATTGTTCATTTGGCAATTAAGGTTCTGATGATGCTAGCCCAGCAGGATCTCCAATTTGAAGATGAAGTTCAGTAATACACAAATATCCTCATTTACCTCAGCAACTATTAGCCCCTGAATGTGAGAAGCTGCCCTTCTATTTCACGTAAAATATCTAATATTGATTCAGAGATTAGGTTGGGCCTAACCTTAGAGGATCAACCAATGTCATTTATTAAATAAGACTAAAGGGGAAAAAATAAGTATTTATGTACTGCCTACTATGTGCCAGACACTCTACTAAGCATTTTGCAAATATTATCTCATGATCATAACATTAGAAGAGAGGTGTTGTTATTATGTCCATTCTACAGCTGAGAAAACTCAGGCAGGTGAAGATTAAATGATTTACTCAGGCTCATATAGCTAGTGTCAAATTTGAACTTTAGTCTTCTTACCTCTAGACCCATCACTGCACCACCTACTTGCTCCTTCATTCTGTTCCAGACTCTACCCTTGACTATTCAGACTTCTTTTCCCACTATAATCCTGAAGTCTTAGATTTTAAATTACGGTCCAGCAGTCTTTATCACCCTGCATGATCTCCCATTCCTACCACTGTCACTTTTTACCTTGTAAGATCCTTTCACTCTACTTCTTCTTAGGATTGGCAAGTTACTCATAAAACTTTCATTTTAAGGAAGTTTCCAGGCCAGTCTTGTGCTCACCTTCATTCTTCATATTCTATTCCTAAATCTCCAGACTTCTTACCTGGTGCAGCCTGTCTTGGTCTATCTACTGTTTATCTTCATCTTTTTTTTTCTCCCTTAATGTTTTGTCTTCTATTAGATGTAGACTCCTTGATGGAAAAGTCTTTTTGCCCCTCGTTGGCCTCCCAGCAATTAGCACAATTTCTGATATATAGTAGGCATTTAAGAAATATTTGCTGATTGATAAATGCTTGATTAAATGACCAAAAAGTTGATGGTAAAACCAGAATTGTGGGGAATCTTGACATGAAGTTAACAGGCGAAAGTTGGTGAAATATAAGGAAAAGAATGCAATTCTAGCTTTAGTTTAAATAGTACCCTAACCTAGGAAAGAATAAAATTTTAAAAGTTCAGAGAAAACACATGGGATAATAACCTAAGTTGCTACAAAAGGAATCTGATAAAAATTATGGTATGCTTTTAATTGTGAAATTTGGAATACGAATTCTAAATATATCATCGATGAAGAAAGGGGAGATCTCTTAGCCACTGATGTGGCTGCACAGTGGGCAACCCAGATGATGAAATCATAGAGATGAAAGGGCAGGTAGTTGAGAATGAATAAAATAGAAAGGAACAATCTGGTTAGAATAATGTTAAGAAAACTAAAACAAAAGAAATAAAATCCTCCAATTACCTATTAAACCCATTCATAATCAGACCTTTCTGTCTTTTTTTTCTTACATTTTACTCTTTTTCACATAATCTGGGATTCAGTAACACTGACCTCCTTTTTATTCCATGCATATTGCTTACCATCTCTCAGATCTGCATTTGTATTAGTACAACCTCATTTTGAAATTCTTTCTCTTCACATGTCTATCACCTAAGTTCCCTGGGTTCCTTCAGGACCCAGGTAAAATCCTGCCTCTTTCAAGAAGCCTTTCTGATCCCAAATAATATTAGTGCCTGACTCTAAAATAATTTTACTTTTATTATCCCATTCTCTCTTTTTCTCCTTACCTTTCTATGTCTGTCTATGTGTGTGTGTACCCATATACACAAATATTACATATAATATATGTGTATATATGTATATGCGTCTTGTATGTATATATGTCTTGTTGGCATGTTGACTCCTTCTTTAAAATGTCAATTCCTTCAGAATAACCTCTAGATTTTTTTGCTTTGATTTGCTTTGGTTTTATCTTTACTTTTACCTTTTTTCATTTTAGCCCAGATGGTTTCTACTCAACAGAATCTTCCATGACATATAATGAATTCTGAGGACAAGTAAAACAAATTTTATCTTCAAATAACTTAGATACTAACAAGGGAATACAAAAATTGTAGGAGACTAAGAGCCAAGAAAGAAAGTTTATGTCTGGAAGTCATAGGGATTATGAATAAAGCAAAATGGCATTTATTTATCCTTACCTCTACAGCAGATAATTCTGCCATTGAGTGAAGAGTGTCCTAAGAGTAAGTGAAGAAGTTGGAGTCAAGACAGTGGAATAAAGGCAAAAACTCACCAACCTGTTTCCTAAGACACTCCAAATTCCTTTAAATAATGCATAAATAAATGCATAAAAATAAAACAAATGTTAGAGCATCAGGATATCCAAAAAAGACAAAATGGAAAATTTTCCAGCTGAAGAAAACTTAAAAGTCAGAAGAAAAGGTCTAGGAACTTAGGGTGGGTTGAACTAGGGAGGGAGACCAATGTGCACTCCCAGTAAAAGAAATGCCAGACTAAGAAATAGAGGAATCAATCAGTGGCACAGGATAGGTTATCAGGACAATCTAGGCAATAACCTTAACAATTTATTGTTTGATAAACCCAAAGACCCCAGTTTTTGGGATAAGTACTCACTATTCGGCAAAAACTGCTGGGAAAATTGGAAACTAGTGTGGAAGAAATTAGGGCTTGACCCATACCTAACACCACATACCAAGATAAGATCTAAATGGGTTCAAGATCTAGATATAAAGGGTGATTTTGTAAGCAAGTTAGAGGAACGTAATATAGTTTACCTCTCAGACCTGTGGAGATGGAATAAATTTATGGCCAAAGAAGATCTGGAACTCCTAATTGAACACCAGATGGATAATTTTAATTATAGTAAGTTAAAAAGTTTCTGTACAAATAAAACTAATGCAGACAAAATTAGGAGGGGAGCAGCAAATTGGGAAATCATCTTTACATTTAATGGTTCTGATAAAGGCCTCATTTCTAAAATATAAAGAGAATTGTCTCATATATATAAGAATTCAAGGCACTCTTCAATAGATAAGTGGTCAAGGGATATGAACAGACAATTTTCAGATGATGAAATTAAAACCATCTCTAGTCATATGAAAAGTTGCTCCAAATCACTATTGATCAGAGAAATGCAAATTAAGACAACTCTGAGATAGCACTATACACCTGTCAGATTGGCTAAAATGACAGGAAAAGATAACGATGAATGTTGGAGGGGATGTGGGAGGGCTGGGACACTAATACATTGTTGGTGGAACTGTGAACGGATCCAACCATTCTGGAGAGCAATTTGGAGCTATGCTCAAAAAGTTGTCAAACTGTGCATACCCTTTGACCCAGCAGTGTTTCTACTGGGCCTATATCCCAAAGAGATCTTAGAGGAGGGAAAGGGACCCACCTGTGCAAGAATGTTTGTGGCAGCCCTTTTTGTAGTGGCTAGAAACTGGAAACTGAAGGGATGCTCATCAATTGGAGAGTGGCTGAATAAATTATGGTATATGAATGTTATGGAATATTATTGCTATGTAATAAACGACCAGCAGGACAATTTCAAAGAGGCCTGCAGAGACTTGCATGAACTGATACTGAGTGAAACGAGCAGAACCAGGAGATCATTATACACGGCAACAACAATATTACATGATAATCAACTCTGATGGACATAGTTCTCTGCAACAAAGAAGTGTCTCAAACCAGTTCCAATTGTTCACTGAAGAAAATCATATACACCCAGAGAGGGGGATATGAAATATGGACCACAACGTAACATTTTCATAATCTCTATTGAGGTTTGCTTGCATTGTGTTACCTTTCTCTGATTTCCTTTTTTTTT
>JAJPUD010036115.1:0-10012 GCA_023553655.1 Myrmecobius fasciatus
TGTTTTGCAAATAAAAAGCTTTATTAAAAAAAAAAAAAGAAATCCTTTCCAACTCTTGATCTAAGATCCTCTGATCCCAAATGCTTACTGAATGAAGCAGTTTCTGGCATCTTTCAAACTCTTCATTGTAAAATTTCAATAATTATACTTCTTTAGGAAACCTTGATCATAATTCAAGGCAATGGCTTTACCTTTACCATCCATTTCCAATAGTTCAGCATTAGGAGAATACTTGAAAAAGGTACTTCAGGGATCTTGTAGTTACATACTAGTCTTCTCATTTTTATCCTTTCTTCTGTTATGTTGTTGAGTTTTTATTTTTCTTCACCTCATCACTGGTTTTATTGAAGAGACAGATGATTCAGAAATTACTCCTACATCCATCGTTAGTCATTTCCTGTTTAAAACAAAGTCAATTTCATTTTTTGTATTGTATTTTTGCAATCATCACATTTGTTCTATTTTAATTCTCTTCTTGAGGGAAAAAAGTAATCAAAATATACAAATGTGGGCTTCTGAGTAATCTATAAATTTGGGGCCTTTAATTTCTTAATCCTGAACTGTATTTTCTGACTCTTTTTTGTTTGTTTCTTCTACTGTTTTAACATTCATTAATAATTATGTAGCATTTTGAATTTATATGTCTTATCTCATGTGACAATCAGAACAACAAAATAAGTTATATTGTATGCAAATCATTAGTTCTATTTTACATATGAAGAATCTGAGGCTCAGAGAAGCACTAAGCCATGTTCACCCAACCAGAAATCTTTGGAGTCAAGATATACACTCATTTCTCTCAACTTTTGCACTGAAGTTATTGAGTACCAAGATATGTTGACTTAGTTTATAGATTCAATCCAGTTCTTTATCCAGATAAAATATATCTCATTTTTTGTCCTGTGAAATAGATACTGGATTTGGCATCATTCAATCAAGCAGGTTTTCTTTTATCCACACATTTCACTTATTATATAATTCAGCAGGTTTTACATGTCACCGAATTATGAGCTTCTTATTTGCTGAAAAAATTAAGCCAAGAGTAATGAAGTAGTTTGTCCATGGCATCCTAGATAGCAAAAAGCTAAGCCAAGATTCCAAGCAAGATATTCTGATGCGAAAATCTTTGTTCTAAGTACATAACTTTCCAAACCCTATCAAACCATTGAATACATATAATTTCTGTAGAGTGTGGGAAAAACATATAAAAGAACATTATTTTAATATACTTCTTACATAAAAACTTGAATTATCAGAGTAAATGATGCAAATTGTCTTGATCTAAAAACACAACTCATAGTCCTTAGAGATATCTGAGAAGCAGAACCATACTGTAGGTGCCCCTCATTAAAGGAATCATTAAATGGCTCAACCATTCATTTCATTGGGTTTCCATATAATTGTACCATTAATCTAACCCAGAGGAGTCCCCTAAGATCCCAATTTCCCTTCTGCCTTATTCATTAGTCATCACTTATCAAAATTATTATGGTCTACTTTTGCATGATGATGCTATATTTATCCTGTTACTTCTATTTTCATTCAGACAAACCTACTCATCTACTCCACTATACCCTATCACCTATTTATTTGTTTATTTGACTCTCCTGGGAGTTTAGCACCACCCCAGCCATCCAAAGTGATTCCCCAGTAGGTTGAATTAACATCTCTGGATATTTCTGACTCAGTCAGGATTTAATCACCTTTTATAGCTTTCTTGATATTTTAGAATCAAAATACAAAGACCTTAAGAATGATTTGCAGCCACCAGCTATTACTTTGACTTTTCCCTAAGCTCCTGTTTAAAATTCATGCTCTACAAAACAAAACTCTTCCTAATGATGTTTCTTCACACACAAACCTTGCACTGCCTCCAGTCTCTAACACAGCTGCAAACATCTTCTGAATATAATAGCATGATATCCAATAGATATTAAAAAGTAAAAAGGGTGGTTAAGAAGTGGCTCAAAGAGCCATTTGTTAAAAACACTTTACTTAACCAGTGCTAGTTGGAGTTAAATTGACCATAACTCTGCTATGAAGCCCAAAGACAATTCAATAACAACTAATAACTGTGACAACAACAACAATAATAATAATAATCAATATTTATATAGCATTTAAAGGTTTGAAAAGCACTTTGTATACATATATATTATCTCATTCAATCCTCACAATTATCTATGAAGTAGGTATTATTGGTCCACTTTTACAATTGAAAAAATTGAGGTTCAAAAGTTATGGACATACAAGTAAAAAATGACTAACTCAGGATATAACCCAGGTCTTGCTGACTCCAAAACCAGCACTCTATCCCTTGCGGAATCCAGGAGTTCAAAAATATTTATTAATCCCCTTCTTTGCACAAAAAAACTAAGCTATGTCCTATATTCAGGAATGGTTTTCTTTAAAATATCATACTTCTCATCTGATATCAGTCATTCCAGCAAAGATATATTCCAGCCACCTTGGGACTTTTACAGGAGCCAGTCTCTGTAATCACAAAGAAATTAGCATTGACTAAAGAAGCAATAATAACAATAGCAGCAACAATAGTTTATGGCAATATAAAAACATTTCAAGAAGATCAACCTACCTCCAAAACATATTAAAGCACATAATTAACCAGTGAGGGCTTTTATTTTCATGTGCTCAATGCCCACCACTAGAAATACCTTCTCTGAGAAGTCAGCAGACAGACAGTTGCAGACTAGATTTGAGATATAGTTTCATTATCACTTATTCCTCCAATTTTGTCACACAGTACACAAAATCAGGAGCATCCTAAATTTCAACCCTAACCCACAACAAGGGCAGAGAGGTAGTGCAGCATATAAAGCACTGAGCCTGAAATGAGGAAGACGAGTTCAAATGCACTTCAGACATTTAATAGCTGTGTGATTCTAGACAACTCAGCCCCATTTGCCTCAGTTTGTTCATCTGTAAAATAAACTGGAGAAAGAAATGTCACACCACTCCAGTATCTTCACAAAGAAAATCCCAATTGGGATCATAAAGAGTCAAACACAACTAAAAATGACTAAACAATAATAATCCAATACAGATGCCCATCAACATCCGCCATTAATCTCAGTTAAAAAAAAAAAAAAAAAAAAAAAAAAAAAACACTCAGATCCTGACATGTGCTGTAGTTCCATAAGCTTCTCCCAATCTCAGCCAGTCTGGCCTCTCTGCCTATGAGCTTGCCAATTACTTTTACTGCAAATGCCATTTACTAGTCAATCAATAAACATTTTGAAGTGCTTACTATGTCCCAGCATTGTGCTAATGTCTTAAGAATAAGACAATGATGTAGAAGAAAGAGAAAAATTATAGCTCACTACTTAGGCTATAATTTCTTTAGTTTCTCATCAAAAAGTTGAAAGGGTTGGATTGAATGAACTTTAAAGTCTTTTCCATATTTTTAATCCCATGATCATTTTATCATATTTATTATCATATCCCTCCAAATACCAAAAATGCAGGATTCTTAACATGGCAGACTGGGGTCCATAAACATGTTATTCTAAATATTGTGATTAATATATTTCATTATGGTTGTTTTTCCTTTGTAATCCTTTTTCTTTTATTTTACATTTTTAAAAAAAATTATTCTGAGAAAAGGTTTTTATACATTTCACCAGCCTACCAAAAGACCCAAGACCCAAGGGAGCTTAAAAATTTCTGCCATAGAGAAAGTACTAGTACAATTAGCCTCATCGACATTCAGCAACTTTCTGCAGATCTAGTGACAAGGACACATCCTTGAGAAATGTCACATGGTTTCCATAACACATCACATAAAACACTGTCCATCACTGATTCTTAAAATTCCTTATTCTCCATAACAAATTTTCCTAAATTTTAAAGTTAACAATGATACTAATTTTGGAGTTGTTTTGTTGTGTTTTTTTAACTTTTTTTCAATGTCATTTTTTATATATCTTCATGTCAAGACAATGTTCAGCGACCAACTGTTAAAAGTTCTTTGTTTATACTAAGAGAATTTTGGTTTAGCTTATGTATTTGAATTTAAACTATAAGGTAAGGCCAAACCCTAAGCTACAAGGTAAATGGGATTGAATGTGGGTAGGAGGGAATTAGTATTCTGCAACATTCTTCTTTTCTTCCTGGGAGAGTCAATGATTTGAAGCAAGGGCAGGGAGGCAGGGCATAATTCCATTTCTGTTTCACTAACATTGAAAGGCTGACGGCCTTGTCCATTCTCTTAGGGTATTTAATCTGCGTATGCATATTTTCCCCTTCCAACCCACTACCAAGAACCTTATGTAGCCATTATCATGGGGCTGATATAAAAGTTCTTCTGGCCCTTTTAAAAGAATCATATTTTATGACTATGGTTTCCCTGCTGTGAAATATGATTATGTATGAACTTAGAACAAAAATCCCAAAGTCAGCTATCAGGAGGAAAAAAAACATACTTCATAGTTATAAAATCATAATCTTATCCTAATGATATGCTGTCAACTGTGACTTTTATAATATCTGACTATGGGATTTCTGCAATACCTATTAAATGTAGAGATAGGTAGATGCCTTCCGGTTTGGACTTTTTTTTTTGCAATTGGGATGCTGGGATAAATCTTTTGCCCCTTGGGTCATAGTGATTAAGAAAGGAGAGAGAAGATTGAATATGTATAACTCTATAAAATGGCATGCAATTACAGCAAGTTTCTTACCCACTTAAACATTGGATTGAGCCAAGAACTATTCATCTATTTCTATCATCGTTCTCAATCACTGTTCTCATTGATAGCCCTGTTGTCTTCAATGATGGAAACTTCTGAACAATTCTTGGCCCAATTCAGTGTTTGCCGTTCCTTTCCCAATGGCAAGATCTACTAGACTGTAGACATGTCTGACAAGAAATCATTTTAAGAGAGACTGGGCAAAGCAAAGAAATAAGGGGATTATTTTAAACAAAATTGGTCTTGTCTAGATAGAACTGCTACAAATTCTTGAAAAAATAAAATGCTTTTTTATATTTTTTTTAGCTGTTGTTACATAAGTGGGTAAAAGTAAGAATTCTTTTTCTAGAAAAATTAGGGCTAAGTGGCTTATCCAGGAAATCTACTTTTTTATTTCTATGAACTATAGCTATCTATAATCAATAAAATTTCACATTATTATTTTTCAGCATGAAAAGAAGCCTTAATATAAGCAACAATTCTGTATGATCCAATCTCTTAGAAAAGCTTATGTATCCACTTCCTCATAAAGCAGTAAACTGTTTCTACTTTGCTGGTGAAGCTATACGGTTGGGAGTTGTGGAATATCAAAGTCTTCAAAGAATTAAAGTTGAACATCACTCAAAGAGAGGTCTATTGTAGGAATAAGTTGCAATACATTACAATTAATAATTGCACAAAAGAAGTCACAGAAAGTATGTCCTTAGAGAAGTTTATGACTACAAAAGAAGATGTGACAAGAGCAAGAGATAACCACTGGACATCCCTCAAAAGCCATTGGAATCCATATAATATCATAAAATATGTTAAATTAATGTAAAGATATAGACAAGAGCTGAAAGATGTTCAAGCATCATGGGTGGCTTGTGTTCTGTACTAGTGGATAGATTACCCTTTTCAACAAGATCATATTGATGGATCTGATTATTAGCATAATGAAACAAGATAATTGATCAGAAAACCTCATGTTTCAGTACATGCACATGTCTAAGTAAAAGCACCAAATGAGAAAAAAAATCCTACATACATAAAATATGCATATTAAGGAATGGGTAGCAAAACTTATACATTTATTCACAAAAGATTACCTTGGATCTTAACTTGAAGACAAACTAAATATGCATCATTGTCATGAATTATGAATTCTAAATTCTCACCATAGTTTTATTGTTGTTGTTTTCTCCCTCCAATAGTCCTAAAGATGTTAAACATGTTTACATGGTCCTAATTTGTCAAACACAAAAGCACGACATTCAACTTGCCTAATGTACCACGGAATCAAGACCCAAAAAGTGGATTTCATTGCTATATTTAGATGGAAATGGCCATCATCCTTAGAGAAGGAAATGACAATAAACTCAAGCTAATAATAATTCTTAACATGAAAAAATATATAAATACTTGGAACTCTGATAGTCAAGTGAATCTGGAACAGGTCTTTGATTTGGAGTGGGAACAACATGACAACATTGAGGTGAAGAAAAGGCATCCATTTTATTTCTGATTTTGGGGGGTTGATTGATGGTCATTGATTATATACTCTGCTGTGATAATTTCCCTTTGACAGTAATTTTCCATTTCACTATTTTGTAGTGTTTTATTTTTATTTCACAATATAAAGTTGCATTTGTTTTACTAACTAGAGAAGGGTTGATGGCTTTGATAGAGAGGATTCTTTGTTCGGTCTTAAGCAAAGTATTGCTTTTATTTCTCAGCAAACAAAATGTCAAGATGAGCTTGTCCCAACATATCTCAGCTGATTAAGTCCTAGATAGAGCTGTGACAACTCAGATCAATTCTCAGCTCTTCACCATCTGGGTAATGAACAAGTTAAACTTTATTTTCTAAGTATTCAATTGTAAAAGAGAAATTATGAAACAGTGTTATCTTCTTGAGAGAGGGCATAAGGGAAGTGATTTATAGATAGTCTTATTCATGAGTCAATAGTAAGAAAGAAAATTCTTCAGAGGTAAGTTAAATCCTTCTATCCACAAAAAAGGTAGACTGTGCATAGAATAATGATTTTTTTAATGCTAGTCTAGAGTCGAGGTAAACATCTCACCTCCAATTTTCCTTCTTACTCACAGATGAGAATAAGATACTTCTACAAAAATATCCTATTTAAATGAATGTTGCATTTAGATTTGAGAATTTCTTTAGCCTAAATAGATTCATAAAATCATAAACAATTTTTCAGGGCAGAAACATGATACCTAGATTTTGCTCCTTACTCAAAATACTTTAGACTGAGATTCTGCCAAAGGTTCATCAAGCATTGGTCTAGTGGACTTGTCCAGATAGTATGTAAAATTAGAGAAAGAGACCCCAATGGACACTCTGCTTTATGTCTTGACATCATGAGAATTTACCCAATCTAGTTGGGAAAATCAATCCCACATTATAGATGATCAATAAATATCAGCTCAAAATTGATTGATTACTAGCTCAGTCAATCAGGTAATCAATCAATCAGGTAATCAGTGAGGCAACCTCACTTATCTGCAACAAAACCAAATAAGCAAAAAAGACCCTGGCATGGCTAAAATAGATGCCCTATGGTATGGGGAGTAAAACCATGCGTTTTATTCACAAAGGATTACCTTGGGTCTTAGTTTAAAGCTTATTAACTCTTAAACACAATCTAATAGACTTCACAGACTATAGGAAATTAGAAGCAGAAAATTCTAAAAACGATGATGGACACAACTAGAGGCAATAACATATAAAGATGAAAAAAATGAAAGTTGACAGTGTAATGTTGAAAGAAGAAACACAACATCTTTTAAAAGACAGGAAAACATATATATATAAAAAAATAGCTATAGATATATGGTTATGGGTATATTGAGAGGTCTATCTATATACAGATACAGAGATCCATATAAACATATAAAGATATATATCTACATAAAGATAGCCTCTAAAATATTAATAAACTTTTATGTATTATAACAAGTATAGCTGATATTTATAACAATGGCCCTAAGTTAGCAACAAAATTTTAATTATTATGTATCTTTTCCCTAAAAAGTTAGGGAATGTGCAAGCATTTTTGAACAATTCCCATGAAAATGACTAAAATATTTTAAGTTGTGGGTATTTAAAAAGATGAGATCAGGTTATCTCAAAAAAATGCACAGAATCAGAGAATCTTAAAGTTGGAAGGAACCTTAGAGCATATCTAATCCCAACCGTATTTGAACAAAAAACTCCACTATACATAGCTAATAAGTAGTCATAGAAGTTTAGTTTAAAAACTTCCAATTAGGGAGAACCTACTCTTCCCAAAGGCAGCCCATTCCAGTTTTGAATGATTCTGATAGTTTTTGGGGGGTTTTGTTTTGGGTTTTTTTTTCCCCTTTCAGCAAGTCCAGATTTGTCTCTGCAGTTTCTAGGGGTATGCTGAAGCAACTCAACCCTGCTCTCAAAAACCATTTGCTACATGTTCACAATGAGCATGAATGCCTCAAAAATTAGCAAATATTACAAATTAGAGCTTGATTCATTGTTCTGTTGATTTTCTTGATTCTTAAAAGTAATGGAGAAAAAGTTCCTAATGCAAATTAAATATAAAGGAATAGCTTTCCTGCCTTACATTTTTTTTCTAGAGTTTGTTATTAAATATTTACCAGAACATTCCAGCTTCTACCATTTGTTCCTTGTTCTGTCATCTGTTCATGCTTAATACATCTAATCTCTCTTCCACATCTAGCCTTTCATATACTTGGAGATAACTATCCCATTCCCAAGTTATCCCATTCTCTTTTCCAGACAACACTGTCAGTTCTTCCAATTCATTTTCAGATAGCATTAACTCAAAAGTCTTTATGGTTCTCCTCTGGGGATTCTATAACATCAGTTATTTTTTTACTTCAAACATAATGGCCACTGAACCCAATATTCTAGAAAAATCCTGACAGGGTAGACTAGAATGGTACTATGACCTCTCCAGACCTAAATATTCTAATATTCTTAGTACAGCCAAAGATCAACATATTTGATCAACATATCACACTTTTGTTTCATTAGGAGCTGAAGTCCACTAAAATCCCAAAATCTTTTTCTAATCATCAACTTACTAGTTAAGCTTCCTCCATTTTGTACTTATGAGGTTTATTTGTGGTAGTCAAATACAAGATTTTACACTGAGTGCTATTAAATATCATTTAATTAATTTACTTAAATTTCATTAAATCTCATGGTCCAATTTTCAGTCAGCCTCTAAAACTCTTTTGGGATTCTAATTGAGTTGTCTAATACATTATGCCATCTTCTTTTTTTTTTTTCATTTTATTTTATTTGCAAAACATATGTACAGGTAATTCTTCAACATTAACCCTTACATAGCTTTCTGTTACAAATTTTTCCCCCCAACTCCCCACCCCTCCCCTAGATGGCAGGATATCCACTACATGTTAATTATGTTAAAATACTTGACAAATTGAATATGTGTATACATATTTCCAAACTTATCATTGTTGTGCAAGGAAAATTCGTATCTACACGGAAGACATATTAGATAAAGGAAACACAATGTAAGCAAACATCAATCAAGAGTATGAGAATATTATGTTGTGGTCCACATTTCACATCCCTCTCTCTGGGTGTATATGGCTTTCTTCAGTGAACAATTGGAAGTGGTTTGAAACATTTCATTGTTGAAGAGAGCCATGTCCATCAGAATTGATCGTCATATGTTATTGTTGTCATGTATAATGATCTCCTGGTTCTGCTCATTTCACTCAGCATCAGTTCATGTAAGTCTCTCCAGGCTTCTCTGAAAATGTCCTGCTGGTCATTTTTTACAGAACAATAATATTCCATAATATTCATATACCATAATTTATTCAGACATTCTCCAATTGAAGGGCATCTATTCAGTTTCCAGTTTCTAGCCACTACAAAAAGGGCTGCCACAAACATTCTTGTACATGTGGGGCCCTTTCCTTCCTTTTTGATTTCTTTGGGATATAAGCCCAATAGAAATGGTGCTGGGTCAAAGGGTATGCACAGTTTGATAACTTTTTAAGCATAGTTCCAAATTGCTCTTCAGAATGGTTGTATCTGTTCACAGCTCCACCAACAATGCATCAGTGTCCCAGCCTTCCCACATCCCCTCCAACGTTCATCATTAACTTTTCCTGTTATTTTAGCCAATCTGACAGGTGTGTAGTGGCACCTCAGGGTTGTCTTAATTTGTATTTCTCCAATCAATAGTGATTTGGAGCACCTTTTCATATGACTACAAATAGTTTTAATTTCATCCTCTGAAAATTGTCTGTTCATATCCTTTGACCATTTAT
>JAJPUD010036118.1:0-10012 GCA_023553655.1 Myrmecobius fasciatus
TGACAGTTCTCTATGTACTTGAGAATTGAAGACTTTATTAGAGAAACGTATTTCAATTTTTTACACTTGCAATTGCTAACTAGATTTTTCTCCTTCCTACTCCTGCCATTAATACATTGTCTCTCCTTTCACCCTGTCCCTCCTCAAAAGTGCTTTGCTTCTCACTACCCCTTCCTCATCTTTTATCCATTCTGAAACACTGACCTTTCTCTTCTCCCATTCCTTCCTACTTTTCTGTAGTAAGATATATTTGTACATCCAAATGAGTTTGTTATTCACTCTTTTAGACAATTCTGGCCATTTCCTTTCTTTGTAAAAGCTTTTTCTTGTCACTGTTATGTGGGTAATTTGCCCCATCCTATCTCTCCCTTTCCCTTTGCCCCAATAAATCTTTCTCACTACTTCATTCTATTTGATATCATTCCTTCATTGTCAAATCACACCTGTTCCATCGGTCCATAAATACTCCTTCTGACTGCCTTAATAATGAAAAAGTGCTGATGAGTTCCAAGCATCATTTTCCCATGTATAAATGTAAACAGTTTGCCTCTTTAAATACCATATGATTTTCCTTTCCTGTTTCCCTTCTTATATGTGTCTTGAATTTTGTCTTTGAAAGTCAAATGTCCTATTTGACTCAGGTGTTTTCAACAAGAGTGGTAGAAAGCCTTCTCTTTCATGGAATGATCATTCTGTTTCTTCCCCCCAATGATTATATTCTGTTTTTCCAGATAGGAGATTCTTGGTTATGATCCTAGTTCCTTTCCCTTCTGGAATAGTATATCCAAAGCCTTTTAAGTTGCTGAAATCAAAGCTGCTACATTGTTTCTTCCTGGCTGTTTGTTCCTGGGCCTGCTGATGTCTCCAGCAATGAGTGTAGATGCTGATATGATTATGTGTGTGTTAACCTGGTAGCTCTGCAATTTGGATATAATATTTCTGGGAGTTTTCTTTCTGGGATCTCTTTAGGAGGTGATATGTGGATCCTTTCAATTTTTCTTTTACCTTCTGAATTTAGATTATCTGGGAAGTTTACCTCGATAATTTTATTTTGCAAGATGTTTAGGCTCTATTTTTGATCACAGCTTTCAGGTTATCCCATACGTTAAAAAGGTCTCTCCTCCATCCATTTTTCCAGTTCCCTTGTTTTTTCAATGTAATATTTCACAATTTTCTATTTTTTCATTTTTGTTTTTGTTTTATTGTTTCTTGATTTCTCATAAAGTTATTAACACCCACTTGCACAATTCTAATTTTTAAGGATTTTTTCCCAGTTATTTTTTGTTCCCCCCCTTTTTTGTGATTTGCACAATTCTACTTTTTAAGGAATTTTTTTTCTTCAATGAATAGTGGCATCTCTGTTTCCATTGGGACAATTCTTCTTTTGGTGGCATTCTGCTCCTCGTATTTTTGTACCTCTTTTACCATTTGCCTTACTCTATTTTGAAGTTGTTATTTTCTTCAGTATTTTTCTTTTTGTATCTCCTTTATCAAGATGTTGGCTCATTTTTTTATTAGAGCTTTTTATTTGCAAATAAATGAATAGGTATGGGTAATTCTTCAACACAGACCCTTACAAAGGTTTCTGTTACAAAATTCCCCACCCCTAGTCCCCACTACTCCCCTAGATGGCAGAAGTCTACTACATGTTAATTATGTTAAAATACTTGACAAATAGAATATATGTATACATATTTCCACACTTATCTTGCTGTGCAAGAAAAAAAATGTGAGAAAGGAAACACAATGCAAACAAACATCAATAGAGAGCAGGAAAATATCTTGTGGTCCACATTTCATATCCCTCTCCTGGGTGTATTATGGCCTTCTTCACTGAATAATTGGAACTGGTTTGAAACATTGTTGAAGAGAGCCAGGTCCACCAGAATTGATCATCATATAGTCTTGTTGTTGCCATGTATAATGATCTCCTGGTTCTGCTCATTTCACTCAGCATCAGTTCATGCAAGTCTCTCCAAGCTTCTCTGAAATCCTCCTGCTGGTCCTTTCTTATAAACAATAATATTCCATAATATTCATATACCATAATTTATTCAGCCATTCTCCAATTGCTGGGCATCCATTCAGTTTCCAGTTTCTAGCCACTACAAAAAGGGCTGCCACAAACATTCTTGCACATGTGGGGCCCTTTCCTTCCTTTAAGATCTCTTTGGGATATAAGCCCTATAGAAACACTGCTGGGTCAAAGGGTATGCATAGTTTGATAACTTTTTGAGCAGATTTCCCAATTGCTGTCCAGAATGGTTGGATCCGTTCCCAGTTCCAACAACAATATATCAATGTCCCAGTTTTCCCACATCCTCTCCAACATTTGTCATTATCTTTTCCTGTCATTTTAGCCAATCTGATAGGTATGTGGTGGTACCTCAGAGTTGTCTTAATTTGCATTTCTCTTATCAATAGTGATATGGAACACCTTTTCATATGACTAGAAATAGTTTTAATTTCATCATGTGAAAATTTTCTGTTCATATCCTTTGACCATTTATCTATTGGAGAATGGCTTTGAACTCTTATAAATATGAGACAATTCTCTATATATTTTAGAAATGAGGCCTTTATCAGAACCCTTAAAGGTAAAGATGATTTCCCAATTTATTGCTTCCCTGCTAATCTTGTCTGCATTAGTTTTGTTTGTACAAAAATGTTTTTAACTTAATGTAATCAAAATTATCTATTTGGTGTTCAATTAAGACTTCCATTTCTTTTTTGTACATACATTTATTCCTTCTCCACAGGTCTGAGAGGTATACTATACTATGTTCCTCTAATTTGCTTAGAATATCACTCTTTATATCTAAATCATGAACCCATTTAGATCTTATCTTGGTATGTAGTGTTAAGTGTGGGTCAAGCCCTAATTTCTTCCACATTAGTTTCCAATTTTCACAGCAGTGATTGTCAAATAGTGAGTACTTATCCCCAAAGCTGAGATCTTTGGGTTCATCAAACACTAAATTGCTATAGTTATTGCCGAGTTTCTCCTATGATCCTATCCTATGCCCACGATCGATATTCTATTTCTTAGTGAGTACCAAATGTTTTCGATGACCGCTACTTTATAATATAGTGTTAGATCGGGTACAGCAAGACCACCTTCATCTGCCTTTTTTTCCCATTAATTCCCTTGAAATTCTTAACCTTTTGTTCTTCTAAATGAACTTTGCTCCTGTTTTTGTTCTGGATCTGTAAAATAATTTCTTGGGAGTTTGATTGGGACGGCAGTAAATAAGTAAATTAGTTTGGGTAGTATTGTCATATTTATTATATTCGGTTGGCCCTACCCATGAGCACTTAACGTTTTTCCAATTGACTAGGTCTGACTTTATTTCTGCGGAAAGTGTTTTGTTGTTTAGTTTGTATAGTTCCTGACTTTTCCTTGGCAGACAGATTCCCAAATATTTTATACTATCGACAATTATTTTGAATGGAATTTCTTTTGGTATCTCTTGCTGCTGAACTTTGTTGGTAATATGTAAAAATGCTGCTGTTTTATGTGGATTTATTTTGTATCCTGCAACTTTGCTTAAGTTGTGAATTGTTTCTAGTAGTTTTTTAGTTGAGTCTATAGGGTTCTCTGAGTATACCATTATATCATCTGCAAAGAGTGATAATTTGGTTTCCTCAGTACCTACTCTAATTCATTTAATCTCTTTTTCTTCTCTTACTGCCAAAGCTAATATTTCTAATACAATGTTAAATAGTAATGGTGACAGGGGGCAGCCTGATTTCACTCCTGATCTTATTGGGAATGGTTCTAGTATGTCCCCGTTACATATGATGCTTACTGATGGTTATAAGTAAATGCTACCAATTTTAAGGAAAAGGTTGGCTCATTTTTTAATGATTTTCTTGTGTTACTCTAATTTTTCTTCGCAATCTTTTCTCTACATTTATTACTCGATTTTGAGAATCTTTTTTGAGCTCTCCCATGATCTGAGACTAATCATATTTTTCTTGGAGGCTTTGAATGTTGGAGTTTTGACTTTGTTATCTTCTGAGTGTGTGCTTGGTTCTATCTTGGTACCCTAATAACTTTCTATGGACAGAATTTTTTTCTCACTGCTCATTTTTATGGTCTATTACTTGACTTCTCCTTCTTTGATAAAGTAGGGCCTGTGTTCAGGGTGGAGAGTGTACCATCCCAAGCTTTGGGGTTTTGTGTAGCTCTTTTCAGAGATACTTCCAAAGACCTGTAATTTTTCAGTTTCTCCAAGGTGGTATGATCTATGGAGAGATGTGTGTGCCATTCTTCTGGGCTGTGCTCTGCTCTTTGAATGACCACAAGCACTTTTTTCCACCTTGGATCAGTGAGGAGGTTTGCCACTACCTTGCGGCTCAAACAATGCTTTAATAGTCCTCCTGACCTTGAAACTGCCACCAAGACCTGCAGTTTGCATCTGTGTATAGACAAAAAACAGAGTCCTACTTCAGTACTAACAAATCTATGAAAAAGTTCTGATGAGTTACAAGCATCATTTTCTCATGTAGAAATGTAAACAGTTTGCCTCATTAAATATCATATGCCCACTATAATCATCTTCTGACCAGCTGTCTCACTCTGGTTCCATCTCTGGGCTGACCACTCTAGAAGAAGCTGCTGTTGTTGCTGATTCATTGGCTCCTAATGCCTGCTCCTGGTTTTCTGGGGTCAGGGCTATGTTGGGGCAGTTGTGCTGGACTCTGCTTCACTTGCTCTGCGGTACAACAGAACTTTCCTGCTGCTCTTCTAAGGTGCCTTTAGTGCCTGTGGGATGAGAAATGTGCGGACCACCACTGCTGCCCCCGATTCCATTGTCCTGAAGACTGCTCCTGGTTTGCTGGGATTGGAGAGTGTGAGATCCACTCTCATCATGGTGCAGCAGATGTTTCCTACTGACCTACATTATCTAGTCTGGAAGATTGTTTCACTCTATTTTTGTGGGTGCTGGTACTCCATAATTTCAGTCATTTTGTAAAGTGATTTGGAAGGTCTTGGGGGAGAGTTCAAGTCCCTGCCTTTACTCTACCATCTTGTCCCTGTGCCCCTTTATTAATGATTAGCCAACACTATTACAGATAAGTTCCAAGGTCTAACTTCAGTAGATAGTTGCCTGCCTGAGCCTCTGTGAGCTATCTCAAAGGTTCTGCAGGTTCAGAGTGACAATAGTACAGTTGGGTTCCTGGGCCCACCTTGCTGGCCCAGGTCACTCACTTCTTGGCAGGTCAAAGAGCACTTGCTCCAGAGTGGCTCAGATGCCTACTTGTGAGATTGGTTTCCTCTAGGCTCCAAGCCCCCCTGAATACCATTGGCTGACTAAGTCGGACAGTCAACATGCCCGGGATGTTGCTGCTGCAATCCCAAAGTCCCATGCCTCTCCTATCTGGTCTGGATCCCATTAAGCAGGGAGTCCAATTGATGGGCATCCATTCGGTTTCCAGTTTCTTGCCACTACAAAAAGGGCTGCCACAAACTTTTTTGCACATGTGTTTCCCTTTCCCTCCTTTAAGAACTCTTTGGAATATAAGCCAAGTAGATACACTGCTGGGTCAAACTCTTGGGCATAGTTCCAAATTGCTTTCCAGAATGGCTGGATCTGTTCACAATTCCACCAACAATGCATTACTATCCTAATTCTCCCACATCCCCTCCAACATTCATCATTATCTTTTCCTGTCATCTTAGCCAATCTAAGAGGTATGCAGTGGTATTTCAGAATTGTCTTAATTTGCATTTCTCTGATCAATAGTGATTTAGAGCCCCTTTTTGTGACAAAAGACGGATTCAATTTCTTCATCTGATAATTGTTCATATTCTTTGACCATTTATCAGTTGGAAAATGGCTTGGATTCTTATGTTTGCTTCAATTCTCTTATATATTTTAGAAATCAGGCTGTTATCAGAATACTTGAATGTAAAAATGTTTCTAGTGTACAGCTTCCCATCTAATGTTATGTGCATTAGTTTTGTTTGTACAAAAACCCTTTTAACTTAATATAATCGAAACTATCTATTCTGTGATCAATAATGTTCTCCAGTTCTTCTTTGGTCACAAATTCCTTCCTCCTCCACAGATCTGAGAGGGAAACTCTCCTATGTTCTTCTAATTTGTTTTTAACATCATTTATGTCTAGCTATCTAGATTATGAATACATTTCAACCTTATCTTGGTAGATGGTGTTAGGTGTGGTTCAATGACTAGTTTCTTCCATATTAGTTTCCAAATTTCCCAGCAGTTTTTGTCAAATAGTGAGTTCTTATCCCAATACCTGGTGAATTTGGGGTTTGTCAAACATGAGATTACTATAGTCATTGACTATTTTGTCCTGTGACTACCAACCTATTCCACTGAACAACTGCTCTGTTCCTTAGCCAGAGTACCAATTGTTTTTGGGGACTGCTACTTTATTGTATAATCTTACATCTAACACAGCTGGGCCACTTTCATTTGCCTTTTTTCATTAATTCCCTTGAAATTCTTGACCTTTTCTTCTTCCAGATGAATTTTGCTGTTATTTTTTCCAGGTCAGTAAAATAAGTTCTTGGAAATTTGATTGGTATACCATTAAATAAATAGATTAATTTAAGCAGTATTGTTATTTTTAATATTTTGCTTGACCTATCCAAGAGCACTTGAAATTTTTCCAGTTGTTTATGTCTGACTTCATTTTTGTGGAAAGTGTTTTGTATTTGTGTTCATATTGTTCCTAACATTCCCTTGGCAGATAGATTCCCAAATATTTTATACTGTTGACAGCTATTTTGAATGGAATTTCTTTTTGTATCTCTAGATTTTGTTGTAATATAAAAAAAATGCTGATGATTTCTGTTCATTCATTTTGTATCCTTCAACTTTGCTAAAGTTGTGGACTGTTTCTAGTAGTTTTTTAATTGATCTAGGGTTCTCATCATATTATCTGCAAAGAGTGATAACTTGGTTTCCTCATTATGTATTTAATTACGTTTTCTTTTTGGCAAAACTAACATTTTTAATACAATATTGAATAGTAATGGTGACAATGTCCTACCTAGTTTCACCGCAGATCTTATTGGGAATGATCCTAGCTTGTCCCCAATATTTATGGGCTTGCTGGTGGTTTGAAATTGATGCCACTGATCATTTGAAGGAAAAATCCCTTTTTTAATGAGGGGTTTAATAGATTTTTAAAAATCAGAATGAGGTTTGGATTTTATCAAAAGGTTTTTCTTCATCTATTGAGATAATCATCTGGGGGGTGGAGCCATGGTGGCGGAGATCAGACAGGAGTCTCTGTAACCTCCTCTAACCTTCCCTCAAACCAACAACTTATGAAACCTCTAGACTGATTTTGAAGCAAAAAAAAAATCCACAATATCTGGAGGACAACAGGATTCTAGAAGAAGATACTCTGGAAGAACTTCACAACAGGTCTGTCTTAATTGGGCAGGGGGGTGGTCTGCTGAACCCAGACTGCAGCACAGGGTGACCAGGGCAGGGAGCTGGAGCAGGGGGCTGGAACAGTAGTCAGAACAGGAGTGGGAGTGTTGTGCTTTTCACACACCTGGGAGTCTTCTGGGGGCCTCTTGAGCCAATCTGTCCTGATTGTGGGCAGGTGGTTTGGAAGGCCTGCCTTTTGTAGGGGGTAGATTGTGAACCACTGAACCCCTGATGAGCATTGGACCTAGCTGCCATTACACAACACCCTAGGGCGATCAATCAATCAACAGGACTGATGAGCACCAGAAATAATCCAATCATCAGAACTGCCCAGTACATGAAATAATTCAATCAGCAGAACTGCCCCAGGGTGAACTAAAGCAGAACTGCCCAGCCCCTGACATAATTCAATCAGCAGAACTGCCCAGTTCCTCAAATAACTCAATCAGCAGAACTGCCCCAGGGCAATTTAAAGCAGCTGTCCCACCTTTGCCTTAAACAGACCTCACACCTTTAAAAAAGATGAATAAAAAACCAAAAAGAGCTCTCACCATAGACAACTTTTATGGAGAGAGGGAAGAACAGACCTCAAATCCTGAGGCCCCTAAAGGTAAAGCAACTCCAGAAAAAGCCCCAAAGAGAGACATAAATTGGTCTCCATGTCACAAGGCTTTCTTTGAAGATTGCATAAAAAATCTTAAAAGAGAGTTAGAAGAAACATCGGGAAACGAAATGAGATCACTGAAAAATAAAATAGAAAAAATGGAAAAAGAATGCAATGAACAAAAAAATGTAATTAGACAATTGCAAAAGGAATTAAAAACAGTAACTGAAGAAAATAACACATTAAAAATTAGAATGGAACAATTGGAAAAGAATGACTCATCAAGACTTCAAGAATCAGTCCAACAAAAACAAAAAAATGAAAAGATAGAGAAAAACATGAAATATCTCCTAGGAAAAACAACTGACCTGGAAAATAGATCTAGGAGAGACAATCTAAGGATTATAGGGCTTCCTGAAAGCCATGATGAAAAAAAGAACCTAGACACTATCTTCCAGGAAATCATAAAAGAAAACTGCCCTGATATTTTAGACCCAGAAGGCAAAATACTCCTTGAAACAATCCACCGATCACCTCCTGAAAGAAACCCAAAAATTAAGTCCCCCAGAAATATCGTGGCTAAATTCCAGAACTATCATACCAAGGAAAAGATATTACGAGAAGCCAGAAAGAAACAATTTAAATACTGGGGAGCCACAATTAGGATCACACAGGACCTAGCAGCTTCTACTTTGAAGGATCGAAGGGCCTGGAATCACATATTCTGAAGGGCAAAGGAACTTGGATTACAGCCAAGAATAAGTTACCCAGCTAGAATGAGCATTATCTTCCAGGGAAGAAGATGGTCATTCAATGATGTAGGAGAATTTCACCTATTTCTACTGAAAAGACCAGAACTGAACAAAAAATTTGATCTAAAAACACAGAACACAAGAGAAACATAAAAAGGTAACAAGAAAAAAAAAACTCTTGAGAATTATATTTATGTTATAGATACTTATAGAATGAGGGTTGATTTTATGAATCTATTATTACATTATGATTATGATATGATTACTGTGATTTTATGATTATGATATGATTATTGTGATTTTATGATTATTATGTTATGATAAACTGAAAAAGAAATTAGAGGTAGAAAAGGGATAACACTGGAAGAAGAGGAAAAGGAGGAAAAATAAAGGAAATTACATCACATGTAGAGGCAAAGAAAACCTATAATGATTGAGGGGAAAAAGGGAGGGGAATGAGAATTGGGTTAATCTCCATCTCATCAGATTTGGCTCAGAGGGAATAATAGATGTACTTATAAAGAAACAGGAGGGAAAGGGGGAACAAAGGGGTGGGTGAGGCTCTAAAGGGGAAGGATTGTTTGAGGGAAGTGGTTTTCAAAAGCAAAATAGTAGGGAGGAGGGAAAGTGAATAAGAAAGAGAAAAGCACAAGCTAGGGTAAATAAGATGGCAGGAAATACAGAATTAGTTATTTTAACTGTGAATGTGAATGGAATGAACTCTCCCTTAAAGCAGAAGCAGATAGCAGACTGGATTAAAAATCAGAATCCAACAATATGTTGTATACAAGAAATACATCTAAAATATAGAGATACATACAGGGTGAAGGTAAAAGGCTGGAGCAGAATCTATTATGCTTCAGGTGAACAAAAAAAAGTAGGGGTAGCAATCCTGAACTCAGACCAAGTAAAAGCAAAGATAGATTTCATTAAAAGAGACAAAGAAGGAAATTATATCTTCCTAAAGGGTACCATAGATAATGAAGCAATATCAATACTAAACATATATGCACCAAGTGGTATAGCATGGAAATTCCTAGAGGAAAAGTTCAGAGAGATGCAAGAAGAAATAGACAGCAAAACTATAATAGTGGGGGAATCTCAACCTCCCTCTCTCAGAATTTGATAAATCAAACCACAAAATAAATAAGAAAGAAGTTAAGGAGGTAAACAAAATGTTAGAAAAGTTAGGTATGATAGATCTTTGGAGGAAATTAAATGGAGACAGAAAGGAGTTT